>WSYH01009033.1:0-27157 GCA_036426205.1 Ascaphus truei | reverse complement strand
TTCGAAAAACGCTTAGGTTACAGTAAGTTTGAGAGTTGCTTCTAATGAACCAAAGCTGGACATAGACATAATTTCACTCTCACAACATTATGGCTGGTTGGAGACAGTCCGAACCACAAGTACCGGGTCCATGGTTCTGGCCGTATACTGGGGGGACGGGGACGACTCCCATTAACCCCTGACTATACCGGGGATACGCTTATCACAATGCCTTTCTGGTCTGTGCTGAAGCAGGACATTCTGGCAGCCAAGTGGCTTGACCTTTATTAGTGAGCCTGGTTACCCCCTCTCGGAACCACAGACTTAGAAATCGCCAGCTCATATACAGTGCATAAAATATATTTAAATAATATATACCCTTATACACCATTTTAATAAAAAATATCACAAAACAGCAACAGCACTCCCACTCCCAGCAACAGCACTCCCACTCCCAGCACCAGCACTCCCACTCCCAGCAACACCACTCGGTGCACCAGCAACATCACTCCCCTGAACAGTACGTTCACTCCGACGCGTACTCCCACGAGTAGCACTCCCACTCCCACCAGCATCACTCTTCCCACGCTTTGCGGGCATACTTCCAGCACTCACAAAAAACAGACAATAAATGTACAGCCAATCACACGAAACACTTCCACATATAAAACAAGACAAAGATGTAAACAAAACAACAATGGACAAAGCTCACCCAATACACAACAAGTCTCTCAGTCAATATGCAAATCTTCAATCAGCCAGCTCTGTGCGTCTCTCTCTCTCTCACTCCCAACAACACAGCGAATGATTAGCAGTACACGTTGCCTTTAAATATGGCGCGCAATCCAATACATGCTTGTTTCGCCTGATTCAGCAAGATTTGTGATTGGGCAACCTAACAGCACCCCGCCACGCATCATCGTGAGAGTGGGCGGATTTGTTTTCGGGTTGATTTTGAATGTATTCGGCACTTACTGCATACGGAGAGGAAAAATCGCCAATAACATGACTAATCGGTAAGATTGCCGATTTCACATAATCGACGCTTACTGCATGAGGCCCAAAGTGTCACTTGCAGAGCGAGTTCTAGGACATGAGGACAAACCTTGAGCGGTCAAATGCAGCTGCTGCCACCAGGGATGAAGAGGCAAAGGTTGAATTGGAAGTCTCTCAGATGGAGATTCAACGTCTCAACGCAGGACTGAATTTATATGATTACACTCTTGAAGAGGTCGGGCAAACTCTAGAGTCTGTAAGAGAGGGCAAGAAAAACCTACAAGAGAAGGTTTCAGAGTTGAAAAAACAAGGTCAGTGAAGGAGAAGAGAAGCTTCACCAAGGAGAAGAAGTGAAGAAGCAATTGGCCCTGGAAAAGCAGGAAGTTCAGCAAGCACTGACAAATACAGAGAGAGTACTGCAAGGAGAGCGTGTTACATTGGAGCAGCGCACAAAAGCAGAACAGAAGCTGCAGAACCAGCTGCAAGGACTGCGCGTGAGTCTGCAGGAGGCCAAGCAGAAACAGGCAGATGCTGAGATGAAGAAGCAACGGCTACAGGAGCGTCTGAGGATCTAGTTTGTCCCCACAGAGCAGCATGAGGAGCTAAAGGCCACACTGAGCATAACCAGAGCACTGCTGGAGCTTAGAGGCCAGGTAACTCTGTATGAGAGGGAGCACGAGGCGGTCCAGAAACTGGAGCAAGAGTTGGAGGAGCAGAGAGGTGACTCTATCCCCAAAAGTCAGAACGCCCTGGAGAAAGAGGCATGGAAAACGTTATATTTTTGTAATACTGTACTTCTTTTCCTTTTAGTATCCTGTATAAAGTACAGTACTGTATGTGTCCTCATATTTTTTATGTGTATGGCTAAGGAGCCTCATACTACTGTATACAGTATGAACAGTATACAAAAATGATCTTCTGATCTCTCAACTTATACCCCCCAAGGAGTAATTAACCCCTTAAGTGGTAACTACATTGTTAATCAATCTATATACAATCCTGCTGGTTACAAATCAATGTGTGTCTGAGGGTACTAACACCCTGGGATTCAGAGGCATATCAATTGTGTGTTAACCTGCAAATATAATGTAGTTACCACTTAAGGGGTTAATTACTCCTTGGGGGGGTATAAGTTGAGAGATCAGAAGTGGCTCCACATCCCTTTGAGAAAGTGACGTCCCCACGTCACGAAATGCGTTAGGAGCTTGGAGTTGCTGTTGGCAGGAGACTCCCAGAGACTTCAGAGGTGCGCAGTGTGTTACACTGGGGGACCGTGTACCGGAACGCAGCCAAACAAGTGGGAGACGCAGGCGCATCTGACCGGCTGAGGTAAAGCAGTGAGAGGGCAGACCTCAACGGTGCAGTCAAGGGAGTAGCATTACAAGCTGCGGACGGCATTCTCATGATATTTTAAACCGCATGTATTTATGTGAGTACATGTAAGTTCCATTTTTAGGCTTGCTATAGCCGTTTTTTTATTAAATCTTGTGCCATTTTTTGCTATTGTCCATTCTCTTTCTCTGGGGGTCCGTGTGACATGGGAGACCCTTAAATCATGGAACTTCAAGGGATAGAGGAAGTATTCGGGGGATTCGTGATACAAGTGGACACACAAGGGGTTAAAGCACAGATTGTCTCAACTGTATCCAGAAAGAGACATTCCTGTAAGTAGGCACAGTCTGCATTGGGAACTATCATATAAGGGGAAGCCATTAAAGATCAGGAGTACTGCGCAATGGTGTGCCTCTTTATCATTTCCAGGTAGATTGGGATGTTGCAGCATTGAAGATAATCTCCAGACATCAACTTCAAGATTTGGATTTTCAAGAGACTGTTTGTTGGTTTCTATGGACACAGTGTAATTTTAAGCGCCAGGTATCCCTTTTTTCTTTACCAGGGATACCAGAATGAAAAATTTCATGACAAAGGGTTCATTCATTGTGGTTCGTGTAATGTATGCAATTACATGACACCTGCCAATCATTTCTTCTCCCACAATCCTCATAGAAAGTACAAAATCAATTGTTTTATTAATTGTAATTCTAATTTTGTAATTTATCTTTTGTTTTGTGGATGTGGAAAGAGATATGTGGGGAGGACCACGAGAAGTTTGAAAATCAGGATTCAGGAACACATTGGGTTAATTAGGAGAAAGGATACACAACATCCAGTATCCAAACATTTTTGTGAATGCCCTAGTGGAGGTCTTAAAATTTTTAGGTTTCTGGGTATCGATAGGGTCACGTTAGGAGAGAGGAAAGGTAATCTCATTAACGCTTTAGATCGCAGGGAATCCAAATGGATTTTCCTACTTAAAACTAGGAATCCAGATGGAATAAACATAGAATGGAATTTGAGCCATTTCCTTCGAGATTAGATATCTTCGATTTAATAACAGTGAACAAAAATATTAAAATAATGATAATGTGTATTCAAAGTGTTTATTGAAGTGTATACGAGAATGTTTGCTTAAGGTTTTATGGGATTATTAATAAACTGAAAAAATTGTAAAACAATTCTTAAAGTATTTACACATATATATCACTTGTTACGAGATGATTGATTGAAATTTCTGTGATTCTGTAACGTCTATAAATGCTTTCATTATATATTTGCTATGTTGATCGGATGTTATGGCTCATGATGGAGATGTAATATATGTGCTTATGAAGGACATATTATATGTCAATTGCACTATTTTCATCCCCTCCTTTTGTCTCTTTCCACTCTCCGAATTCCTTTCTCTGCATTTTCACCAATCCTCTCTCTCTCTCCCCCTTCCCCTTTCCCCACCAGCCCCCCCCTTTCCCCCCTCACTTTCTTTCCTTACCTTCCTCCTCTCTCCTCAATTTCTTCTGTCCTTTCTCTTAGGAGGATTAAGAAGTTCATTACATTGTTTTTCATTTTTTATAAAAAAATAAATCTTTTTTCATTAGATAAGTTTTTTAATTATGATATAATAAATGTGTTTTTTGTTTTTTATTTTTATTTTTTGTCATTCAAGGGAGACAATATGCTTGTGATGGTTAGAAGATTTTCTTATTTGAACCATTTGATGGTCATATATTATGGGCATGTATCATGTTATAAGTGTAGCTGAATATTAATCCCTTAAGTGCCCTCCCCTCTCATGGTGGGTTACTGTCGTGGATGGGTTATGTTGGTCTTCTGTTTCATCCGTCTCTCTATTAGTGGAGAGAGACGTGTCGGGGATCGATTGCCTCTGTCTGCTCCTCTCATGTTGTGGGAGGGGTTGTTCGGAGGTGGCGTGCTCCCGTCGCGTCACAGACCGCTCATAATTATGATGCGGGTTCTGTAGCTCATATCATATGAAAGAAAAAGGACCCAGTCTTTCAGCACTCAGTCCCTACTACATCTACCCACCTAACCGTAGGTGGGTTATCAAGGATACAGTCATGTGCTGTTGAATACCATTTAATTATGTTTTAACACCCTATTTTTTATTCATGGTTATAAATAAAGTATATTTTTAAATTTACAACATTACATTCCTTGTGACTGAGTGCTGAAAGACTGGGTCCTTTTTCTTTCATATGATATAATCACGTCTCCATCCAGTCAGCACCTCACTGTGGTCTAACACTAGCTGTGCGGGTTTCCTTTGCGTGTAGGGTTCTGTAGCTCCACAGGAAGGCGGAGCGGGGGGAGTCCCTGCCCACCTACGCTGTTGGCTCCGTTACATGGGATGGGGGGAGCATCATGGGGATGATGACGCTCCTTTGCCGAATTTTGGCGCGAAAATAAGAAACACAGGTAGGGTATATAAAGAACTGTATGTGAGCTATTTGTCATACTTCTTGATAAAGTGTACAACCGTACACGAAACGCGTAGGAGGTTGCTCTCCTCTGTTTATTGGATGTTATTTTATTAATAAATAATCAATTTTGTTTATCCTGGGACCCACTTCATTGGATTGTGCGCCAGTTCTCCCCTTTCTTCTACAGCTGTCTGCATTTACTTGGCTGCACGTCTTTTAGGAATTTGGATCAGCGCAATATGTGAGTACTTTTCATATCTTTTGGAGGGGGGCCTTCCCAATTGGAGGTGTCATGGGGTTTTATTGCTTGCCCCTACCTCAGGGATCATTTGGCCCCACAGAGATGGTTATCTCCTATTAGCCTCAGTCCTTTTTCTACTATCATTGTGATCGAGCATTTGAGCGCAGTTGTCACTACAAATTCTACCAGTAAATAAAGCCTGTCACGGGAGTCCAGGCAATTATACCTTTATACCGGGATCATATCACTGAGAAAACAAAGAGTAAAACAAATTGTCATTTATTCCATTGAGACAGATGTACACACAGTGGATTACAATAAACATGAGAAAACACACTTACTGGAGGATCTGGGTTAAAAAACTAAACTTTCCTAACTCAGATAGTCAATAAAACAAAGTCTTAAGGTTACCGGGAGTTACCCGCAAAAGTCCTGGAACTCAAATCGGCATGAATTACCAGACGCCACCGCTGTATCTCTGCCAGAGTTGCCGAAATCCCTTGACTGGGAGATAGTACCAAACGTCCTGGTACTCTTTTCGGCGTGTATTTCCAGCCTCGACCGCTATGTTCTATTCTGAGACCAACTGGTCTCTCGGAACCATGGACTTAGAAGTCCCCAGCTCATAAACAGTGCATAAAACATAAATATATACCCTTATACACCATGATAATAAAAAAGATAACAAAATTCGTCTAAGTACCTTGGGAAGAGGGAAAGACGCGCACGTTCATTTTCAGAGCTCCTGGACCTTCCTATAAGAAGTTAGCTATAAAGTAGCTTCGAAAACGCTTCGGTTAAGTTTCAGAGTTGCTTTTAATGTACCGAAGCTGGACTTAGAAATAATTTCACTCTCACAACCTTATGGCTGGTTGGAGATACTCCGAACCATAAATACCGGGTACATGGTTCTGGGCATATACTGGGGGGGACGGGGAGAACTCCCATTAACCCCTGACTATACCGGGGATAATGTCACGGGAAAGTAGGAGTGCTCACCACAAACCGGACTGGACCGCGAGGCCGAGGTGGGGATACAGGTAAACCACCGCCCTACAGCCGCGTGAGCTGGTCCGGTAAGCGGAGTAGTTGTGGATTGCCTGGGTCAGGGTAGGAGAGTACCGGATCGTAGAGGTACTTGCCGGGATCAGGGTTGGAGAAGTCAAAAGTAGTCGTAGTCCAATGCCAGGGGTCGAGGAGAGGAGAAGGTAGAAGTCCGATAAGCGAGCCAGGGTTCAGGGGTGCCAGAAGTCAGGAGTCCGGATACAGAGCAGGATCTATGACAAGGAGACAGGAACAGACTGCGAAGTGGCTTGTAGCAGGCACAACCAAAGACTGACTATGCTCAGCAATCAGCTCTGGGCTGGTAGCACTATATACTGAGAGGAGCCAATGGGAACTACAAGCAGTGAGGTCGGACGTTAGCAGAGTGCTGATAGGCTGAGGCTGGATGCAGGACAGGTGTGAAAGAAGCAAACACATTGGCGGCAGTGGAGGTGGACATACTAGCGATCGCGCGTGCGTGTCATTCGCGGCGGAAGGGGAAGCGAAAGCACGCCGCGAAGATAGGCAGAAGACGTCGGAGCATGCAGGGGTCTGCCCTGGCGGCGAGCATGTCTGAGAGGAGCTGGAGGTTGGGAGGAGTTGGCGTGGGACCAGAGGCCACGCGTCCCGGCGGCTGAGGAGGTGTGTGCCAGAGGGAGGGGGGCCGTGGGAGGTAGGAAATGCGTCGTCCTTACAGTACCCCCCCTTCAGGGTCGGCATCCGGATGATCCATACAAAGCTTTAAAGGGAACTTAAGATGAAATACCCGGGTCAGCCTGGGAGCATGTACCTGGTCCTGCGGAATCCAGGACCTTTCTTCGGGACCAAAGCCCCTCCAATGCACAAAATATTGGAGTCCTCCTCTAGAGATACGAGAGTCCAAGATAGACTGCACCTCGAACTCCTCTTGTCCGTCTACCAGTCTGGGACGAGGTGTGACATGTGAACCCAAAGGATTAGGTATGAATGGCTTCAGTAGAGAGCAGTAGAAGGTAGAGGGAATCCTCATGTTTGTGGGTAATTTCAGACGGTAGGTGACTGGATTAATTTTCTCCAATATAGAGAATGGACCGATATATCGGGGTGCCACTTTCGGGGATGTGACTTTTAATCGTATGTTCTTTGTGGATAACCATACCTTCTACCCCGGGGCATAATTGGGTGGTCTCTGATGATGGTGATCAGCCTCTCTTTTCTGCATAGCAGTGGTCCATCTGAGATTATCCTGAATCCTAGACCAGGAAGCTTGAAGATCCCGAATCCTCTCCTCCGCGTCTGGAAGTCCTGTACTAGGACCAGACTGAGGAAGGGTAGAGGGGTGGAAGCCATAATTAGAAACAAATGGAGACTGTAGAGTGGACTCATTCCTGAGATTATTATGAGCGAATTCTGTCCATGGGAGTAGATCAAGCCAATTGTCCTGAGAGTCAGATATGAAACAACAAAGGAACTGCTCTAGAGACTGGTTTGTTCGTTCCGTTTGACCATTGGTCTGTGGGTGGTATCCAGAGGAGAAGTGAAGTGCCACGTTAAGTCTTTTACAGAAAGCCCTCCAGATTCTCGAGACAAACTGCGACCCACGATCAGAGACTATGGTTTGGGGTGACCCATGGAGCCTGAAGACTTCCCTCACAAATACCTCAGCAAGTTTAGGGGCGCTGGGTAAGCCTTTGAGTGGGATGAAGTGCGCTTGTTTAGAAAAGCGGTCAACCACTACTAATATCGTATCCATACCCTTAGATTTGGGAAGGTCGACAATAAAGTCCATCGAGAGATGTTCCCAAGGTCGGTCAGGAATGGGAAGGGGTTGCAGGAGTCCTGGAGGTTTTTTCCCTGGTATCTTGTTTTGTGCGCAGGTGGGACATGCTGAGACGAAATGCTGAAGAGGTCTATAGTCCTTTTGATCCCTGGATGACCTGCCGTCTTGGCCGCATGCCCCCATTGCATTACCTTCTGGGGGAAGGTAGGGGGTGTGAAAAGTCGTCCAACTGGCACCCTGAGGAATCTGATCTTGAACCTTGGTGATCTCCGCCAGTGCGTCGAAGGTATTGACTGAAAGGACAAATTTAGGGGGAAGGATAGTCTCTTGGTGGTCCTCGGTCTTATCTTCTACTGCGAATTGATTAAACAGTGCGTCTGCGTTAACATTTTTTGAACCCGGGAGGTATGAAATAAGGAAGTTGAACTGGGTGAAGAAGAGGGACCAACGTGACTGCCGGGCACTCAGATGGTGGGCAGTCTCAATATACAAGAGGTTTTTATGGTCCGTAAGGATGGTGACGGGGTACTCGGCACCCTCCAGAAGGTGACGCCACTCATCCAAGGCCATCTTGATCGCGAGGAGCTCACGGTTACCCACGTCATAATTCCGTTCTGCTGCAGAGAATTTCTTAGAAACGAATGCACAGGGATGCAATCTGGCCTGTGGGTTCTTTCTTTGGGATAAGATCGCCCCTGCTCCTATGTCCGAAGCATCTACCTCAAGGGTGAAGGCCTGCCTGGATCCGGATGCACTAAGATGGGTGCTGTGACAAAGGCTTTTTTGAGGACCTCAAATGCCGTAATAGCCTCGGGAGGTCATAGTGCTGGATTGGTGCTCTTCTGGGTGAGAGCTGTGATGAGTGCGACTAAGGTAGAAAAATTCTTTATGAACCTGCGGTAATAATTGGCAAAGCCTAAGAACCTCTGTACCGCTTTCAGGGAGAGGGGCCGGGGCCAATCTATGACTGCTTTCAGCTAAGCAGGGTCCATAGCCAGTCCTGTGTCTGAGATGATATATCCTAAGAATGAAGTGGATGACTAGTGGAACTGGCATTTTTCAAGTTTGGCGAACAGACAGTTCTCCCGCAACCTGAGAAGTACTTGTTTGATATGCCTAGTGTGTTCCAGGGTATTCTGGGAGAATATAAGGATATCGTCCAGGTAGACCACTACGGGCTGATTCAGGAGGTCTCTGAAGACGTCATTAATGAAATCCTGGATGACTGCGGGAGCGTTGCAAAGACCGATGGGCATCACCAGAGACTCATAATGCCCATCCCGTGTATTGAAGGCTGTCTTCCACTCATCTCCCTGGCGGATCCAGACCAAGTTGTAGGCTCCCCCGAGGTCCAGCTTGGAGAAGATAGTGGCGCCCTGTAACCTATCGAAAAGTTCAGCAATCAAGGGTAGTGGGTACCTATTCTTGACAGTCACCTTGTTGTGGCCGCGATAATCAATACATGAGCGCAACGTGCCATCCTTCTTCTTTACGAAAAAGAAGCCTGCCCCTGCCGGAGAAGAAGACTTACGAATAAAGCCTCTCTGGAGGTTCTCCTGTATGTATTGTTTCATTGCCTTGGTCTCGGGGGGTGGGGGGGACAGCCTCTGGGGGGATTAGCGCTGGGAAGAAGATTTATAGGACAATCATAAGCGCAATGGGGTGGTAGTTCCGCACTGTGGATCTTGTCGAAGATGTCTCTGAAGTCCCCGTAGACATCGGGAAGGAGGGAGTTACATAATCCGGACGCGTGTCTCCTATAAGAGCTTTGGGGAAATCAAGACAAAGCTCTCGACACCGGCCTCCCCAGGTAATGGGCTGTGACTGGATCCAGTCAACCTGGGGATTGTGCAGCTGGAGCCAGGGAAGGCCCAGTATCACATGTATACCGATAGGTGGAAGGAAATCAGTCATAGGATTGATATTTATTATGTAAACTTCACAACCTAAAGGTAAAAATGTAATTAAAAAGTGCATAAAAACTAAATTAAACACTAATAAAAATCAAGTAAATGCAAAGGGAATCTATATGAAAATGAATTATAAAAACTGATGTATGAAAAATAAGAAATAAAAAATAAATAAATGAATAAAATGTGAAAAAAAGTGGAGAATAAGTATGTATACTAAACTATATTTTAAAGTATATGTAAAAGTATATATAAACACTATAAATGTATATATAAATTGTATGAACCAATAGGGCGGCAGGAGCTCCCTGCTTGCAGGGAATGGATACATTTCGCAGGGTTTTTGCACACAGCAGTTGGTGACTGGAGCAGCTAGGGGAAGGAGGTAGGGTGCAGGGGTCAGTGACTCTCTGCACTAGGCCAGCAATCCCCTAGGCCCCAGACAGCCCTGAGTCATCCTAGCTGAGTATTGTAGGGACAGGCCCTAGGCTAGGGACCCTGCCCCATTATCTATTGGCTAGTAGTGTACCACGAACATTGATCGGTTGCTAAGAGGGAGCTGGACTATCTCCACGGAGACCAAGCTAGCAGTGACTGCGGCCTGCTGGCAGCAGACAGATCCTCGCCAAGGTACAGACGGTGCGGAGCTGCGGTGATATTATCCACGCTGGAATTCACCCCACGCGTAGGAGGATATCCCGGCGGATCCAACCCCAGTGGTATAGCGGCACCCGTGGCTGGAGCCCGGGCAGGTAACCCACAAACTCACGTGCACCAACAAGGCCTATCACCAGACATAGTGCTGCGTCAGCTACGACAACAACATTGTATATGACTTGGGAGTTGCGATACCTTGGGTATTGGGTGTTACTGGACACAGGGTGGGATCACTCTTTGGAAGGTTAGCGTCCGCCGTGACGCATAAGGTTAGCGTCCGCCGTGACGCCTATGTGTTAGCGTCCGCCGAGGCGCCTAAGGTGGTAGCGTCCGCCGCGACGCATAGAGTGTGGGCTACTGCTGTAGTGCAAGGTAGCGTCCGGCGAGACGCCCTTGTCAGGTTGCCCTTAGCGAGGGACACCTGGTGATACGTGTTGATGTTGTATTCATTCTATGCAAAGTAGTAAAGGTATTAGTCATTATCAATTCCGTTGTACGTGGTTATTGATTGTCCTGCGAGGAACCACTCCCCCTCTGGTGGGAGCCATCGCAGGTGGAGGCGCTGCACCTATTGTAAGTGGTTGTCCATAGTATTGTATTGCCCCAGGTTCCCCGTGGCGGAAGCTCAGCCCTCCTGGTTACAAACAGGTACAGCACCACACTGATAAGTAGTCAGATGCACCTATCCACCTCAATCTCACTTAGGGTGGGGGTAAGAGGGCTACATTTGGAGGCGCTGCTGAGATTCTCAGACCTGGGGTGCCCTATTCAAAACAGTATCACCAAAGATCAGCAACATGGTAATTCCCTCACGTCAAGAGGTCCACGCGTGGGCTACCACCGTCCGTGAACCACCTAAACACGTTGTGGCCGTAGGGAACGTCCCGGCGTTAGTGGCAGAAACTGACATCCGGGACTCACTGAGAAAGCTCTTAGGGCCAGATAAAATATGGTACCGTGGCTGGGTGTTCGACTCTACTTGTCATTCTAGCGCCCTACTATTCACCGTGGGGCGGGACATATGCCCAGAAGCGGCCCCGAACACTCTAGTAGCCCCCGAGTGCCCGCCAGAAGGACTTATATACTCGGACTTACCAGTAATAAGGGAAATGTTTTCACTAAGAGCCTCTCCTCAAGATCCAGACGAACCGTCCACCCGTACCTGGACACCACTTGCACCCGTGTCAAGTACCCCAAACCGGGGTGACCGTCCCCAACCCAAAGTCTCCTTTACCCCAAGCGCCCTCACGGAAGCCGATAGCTGGGCTGACAGTCCGCCCTCTCTACCCGACCCCATACCTCGCGAGGTACACCCCAGGCATACCAGAGAGAGGGTAACGAACGAAGGTTCCATAATGGGGGTGACGCTACCTCAATTCGTAGAAGCTTTCAACCTGGCCTCCCAGTCCCAAAGCTACCGGAAACTTAAGGCCTTCTCGGGAGTACTTCCAATACCCCAGGGGGAGAAGGGAATAGACCTTTGGAGGGAGAATGCGGTTAAAGTCGTAGAGGAATGGTCGTGCACTGATAATGTAAAGCGGCAGCGTATCATGAAATGTCTTCGGCCTCCCGCCTCTACCATTGTGACCATCCACAGGGACCAACACCCCGAGTTGACGGCGTTGGAAATGGTGGCGTTCCTGTTGGAAGCGTACGGGCTAGCAGAAGACGAAGGAGCGATCTGGACGAAGTACTTCCATCTTTATCAGAAGGAGAGAGAGGACTTGTCGGCTTTTATTCACCGCCTACAGCTGGTCTTGGGGACCCTCCTCAATCGTAAGCTGATTCCCGCCTCTGGGATGGATGAAGCGCTCCATAAGCAGTATCTGCGGGGATCAAGCCCCACTCACCCCATAGCCAACATGCTCCACAGCAAGATAATGGACGGGGGCCCCTATAAGTTCACCGAGTTGCTGCGGCAAGTGAAACTACAGGAGGCTCATGTTATGCTTCACTCAACCGCTAAACCTAAGAGCCTTCTGCCTCCAAAGGAAAGGGCTCTACGGAAAAGAAGGAAGAGTCTGCTGCCTCGTCCAAGGGGTACAAACCAAGACCCCCCGACCGACCACCTTCCCCGTCCACGAGTCGTCCGGAAAGCCGCCTGGTTGTATGCTATAACTGCGGTAAGAAGGGTCACGTCCTCCGTAACTGTCCAGAAAGAGAAGGTCATCCAGAGGAACACCCTTCCGATAGAGGGAAATCAGCCCGATCAATGGTCTGCAGTGTACCTATGGCAGAAGCTGACCCTGAACTCCCTCATTCTGGAACAACGGATGCCCCTTCTGACGCTGGCCCCAGTGATGACGCCTCACCCTGTGAAGCTTACAGTCAAGTGAGCCCTGCGGCCATCGTGCCCGTGGTACTGGAAGGGATATACGCATCGGCCCTATTGGACACAGGGTCACAAGTAACCATAATATATCGCAAGTTCTATGACCAGCACCTTCAACACTGCCTCCTGAGGCCGGCCGAACATATGAAGGTTAGGGGGTTAAGTAATGAAGATTACCCCATCGTTGGGATTGTAAGGGTCCAGATGGAAATACTCCAACTGAACACCGGCAAGAAGCACCCCATGCAGGTAGCGGCCATGGTATGTCCGGAGCCCCAAGACCATTGCAAGTACCCAATCATCTTGGGAACCAATGCGGACATAGTACAATCTATAATCCGAGCCTACTTGAAAGAGACCAACGAATTGCCGCTGGCCGATTCGCTCCTAGACCCCATTTTACGAGAAGAGTGCCACCGGGTATATGCCTTGAAGCATCATGGGGACCTCTACAATCGTCAACGCGGACTGACAACCATATTACCAGGGGGAGTGCAAAAGATGGCCGTCTGGTGTTGTTATCCCGACCGAGACGAGAACGACCAACTGTTCTCGCTGGAGAGTGCGCCTGAAGAAGAGGAGGTTCATAGAGGGTATAGAGTACTACCCGAAGTGAGGGAATGGACGGCTAAGATTCCTCTTCGAACCCACGTGTATGTGCAGAATCTCTCCCCCTTTCCGATGGAATTTGATGTCGATCAGAAGTTGGGATGCATATATCCGGTCAGCCCGGTGGGAGCCACGCCTCAGGTGAAGGCGGCGGCCGCGCATGAGCGGGTAGTCGATCTGGACTTCAACTTCGGCGAGTCTACGCTGTCCACCGAGTGGAAAGAACGGTTGACCACCCAGCTGCTTCAACGACGACATGTGTTCTCCACGAGCGAGATGGATGTGGGGTGCAGCCTCAGTGCCCAACATACCATTCGAATGAGTGATGCCACTCCGTTCCGGGAACGTTCTCGTCGCATCGCCCCTCGGGATGTGGACGATGTGAGGAACGCCATACAAGACATGGAAACCGCTGGGATTGTGCCGGAATCTCGAGGACCTTACGCGTCGCCCATAGTGGTGGTGCGGAAAAAGAACGGGTCCGTACGACTGTGTGTCGACTATCGAACTCTGAACAATCGCACGATCCCGGATCAGTACAACCTTCCGCGCATTGAAGAGATCCTGAATGCGCTGAATGGAAGTCACTGGTTTAGCGTGCTCGACCTCCGATCGGGATACTATCAGGTGCCTATGAATGCGGAAGACCAGGAGAAAACAGCTTTCGTCTGCACCCTGGGATTTTATCAATTTACCCGTATGCCCCAAGGTATATGTGGGGCGCCTGCTACGTTCCAAAGGTTGATGGAAAAGACTATCGGGGACATGATTCCCCGGGAGTGTCTGGTATACCTGGATGATATCATCGTCTTCGGAAGGACTCTGGAAGAGCACGAAGAGCGATTGTTTAAGGTGATCGACCGTCTGGGGAACGAAGGTTTGAAATTATCCCTAGACTAGTGCCGATTTTGCCATACCTCGGTGACCTACGTGGGGCACATAGTGTCCGCCAAAGGGATCGCCACCGACCCTGCCAAGGTAGAGGCCGTAGTGAACTGGCCTCGCCCAGAGAACGTCACAGAGTTGCGATCCTTCCTGGGGTTCTGTGGGTATTACCGCCGCTTCGTGGAAGGGTACTCGAGCAAGGCTAAACCCCTGAACAATCTGTTGAAAATATACCCTTCAGAGACCGGGAAGAAGGCTGTATCGGCCCGCCAACCGTTCGGTGACAAATGGACATCTGAGTGTGAGCAGGCCTTCCTGAAACTGAAGAAGTGTCTGACCGAAGCGCCCGTGCTTGCATATGCGGATCCCGAACAGCAATAGGTCCTGCATGTGGATGCCAGTCTAAATGGACAAGGCGCCGTCCTGCACCAGAAGCACCCGGAGGGTCTGCGGCCTGTAGCTTACATCAGCCGCAGCTTGACACCCAGTGAGCAGAGATACCCCATCCACAAGTTGGAGTTTCTGGCTCTCAAGTGGGCTATCACCGAGAAGCTCCACGATTACCTGTACGGTGTCACCTTCGAGGTAAGGATGGATAGCAATCCCCTCACATACATCAATACGTCGGCCAAATTAGATGCAGCAGGCCACCGATGGCAGGCCGCCCTCAGCAACTACAGCTTCTCCTTGAAGTATAAGCCGGGACCATTGAATATCGGGGCGGACGCCCTCTCCCGAAGGCCAGGACTACTTGCTACCCCAGATGATGAGGAATGGGAAGAACTCCCAGGACCCGGAGTGCGGGCTATGTGTTAAACTGCCGCCATAGTTAATGACCAAGTGGCCTTCTCAGAATTACGAGTGGCCGACTCCTTGTGATGCCAGTCGCAGGCTGTCCCAGCCGCCTACTGCGACCCAAAAGGGATGCACCTCACGCACAACAAGGTGTTCCGGTGGAAAGATCTGGTAGACTACCAAATACGAGATCCGGTCGTTAGTATCATCCGGAACGCCGTTGAAAAGAAGAACCCAGCCCTTCTGAAACGCGCGCCCAATGACTTGGTGGCCTTGCTCGTGGGGGAATGGGACAAATTCGAAATAGACAATTGCTTGCTATATCGGGTGGTGCAATACCACAACCACCCGGATAGGCGACAACTAGTCCTCCCTAAGAACTTACAATACCTGGTGTTGAAGTCCCTACATGATGATCATGGACATCTTGGTATAGACAAGACTTTTGGGTTAGTCAGAGATCGCTTTTTCTGGCCCAAGATGTGAGAGGCCGTTGAACATCACTGTCGCCGCTGTACTAGGTGTATTCAGCGCAAGACCCTACCTACCCGAGCCGCCCCCATGGGCCATCTAAAAAGTTCTGGTCCTATGGACGTCGTGTATATGGATTTTCTGTGTATTGAGCCTGATAGCCGGGGAATATGCAACGTGCTGGTCATCACAAACCATTACACTCGGTATGCTCAAGCCTTCCCTACTAAAGACCAGAAAGCCATCACCGTGGCGAAGATATTATGGGAAAAGTACTTTGTACATTACGGCCTTCCCAACCGCCTTCACTCTGACCAAGGAAGGGATTTTGAGAGTACATTGATCAGGGAACTGCTCAAAATGCTGAATATTGCCAAATCCCGAACGACCCCGTATCACCCCGAAGGGGATGCACTACCCGAACGTTTTAATCGGACCTTACTAGACATGCTCGGAACACTACAGAGTGCTCAGAAATCGGAGTGGAGTCGACACGTGGAAGCTTTGGTGCATGCGTACAATTGCACCAGACACGAGTCAACCGGATTCTCCCCATACTTCCTTATGTTTGGGCGAGAGGCGAGATTGCCAGTGGATGTGCGTCTTAGAGTCTCAACGGATGGGATACATAATGCTACCCACTTCAAATATGTGCAACGACTCAAAGACAGCTTGCAGCAGGCGTACCAGCAGGCAGAGAAATCCACCACTAAGCTAAATGCTGACAATAAGAGGCGATACGACCATAAGGTCAGATATCGGGAACTTCGGCCAGGAGATGCTGTGTTGCTTCGGAACTTGGGCATACCAGGCAAACACAAATTGGCCGATCGATGGAGAGACGGAGTGTATGAAATAGAATCCCAGATGCCTGGCCTCCCGGTCTATCGCATCAAAGACACTGACGGCCGGGTAAAGGTATGGCACCGCAACCATCTTCTCCCCATTCCACAAGTGGAAGATGAAGAGACCGAGATACTGGCTACACCGCTCAACGGTGAGCCCGACTTATCAGAGCTGGGTCAAGAGACTGTCAATAACGAGACCCACTCTGAAACTCCTGAAGATCCTATGGAAGGACCCTCTCAAAGGGACTGCTCCACAGAAGGGGCATCTCCCGGAGGAGCTACGGGTAAAGGGCCCCGTAGGCCAATGCCTACTAAGGTGGCACCAACAGGCCAGCCTTTGGAGCCACAGAGCCTGAGCATTGTGCCTAACAGAGACTGTGCAGAGACATTTCTCCCCTCAAGGGAAGAGGCTGAGCCTCAGGACTGTGCTTATTACTCCCCCGAGGGAGTTGCAGAAGAACAACTCCGACGGAGCCAAAGAATCAGGTACCCTCCAACTCGGGTAACCTATGATCAGATGGGGGCACCCCATTATGAGGCTCAGCAGTGCTCACGGAGCAAGATACAATCTGTGATTGTAATGCTCACAGAATTGTGTAATATTGTGTAGAGTCATGCATGTGTTAAGTTATGTTTTCAAATTCATTTTCATTATATAACTGCTGTATATAGTTGTATTTTATGGTGTCCCAAGCGAGGACGTTGGGGATTTTACCAGGGGGAGGATGTAGCCAGGTCCCCCCTTGCGCACTCACCCCCTCCTTCTGATACGCGAGCTGCACGTTGTTGGTAGTTGCGGCCGGTTGCTAGGGACGCGGTCGGGCCGGTTGCCGGGGACGCGAGGGGGCCGGTTGCCGGGGACGCGATCGGGCCGGTTGCCGAGGCCGCGATCGCGTTGCTGGGGTCTCGGCGGTCCGCGGAGCAGGGAGCCGCCATTGCAAGACAGCTTGCGCATGCGCAGTTAGAGCAGGTGCGGGAGAACGCTAGTCAGCTCACGCATGCGCAGAGGTAAGCCCGCGAAGCCCTAGCCTACCAGGGAAGGTATTGGCCAGGGACTACAGATCCCATGAGCCTTAGGGAACCCCATGTGACGCCAGGGAGCCAATAGGGCGGCAGGAGCTCCCTGCTTGCAGGGAATGGATACATTTCGCAGGGTTTTTGCACACAGCAGTTGGTGACTGGAGCAGCTAGGGGAAGGAGGTAGGGTGCAGGGGTCAGTGACTCTCTGCACTAGGCCAGCAATCCCCTAGGCCCCAGACAGCCCTGAGTCATCCTAGCTGAGTATTGTAGGGACAGGCCCTAGGTTAGGGACCCTGCCCCATTATCTATTGGCTAGTAGTGTACCACGAACATTGATCGGTTGCTAAGAGGGAGCTGGACTATCTCCACGGAGACCAAGCTAGCAGTGACTGCGGCCTGCTGGCAGCAGACAGATCCTCGCCAAGGTACAGACGGTGCGGAGCTGCGGTGATATTATCCACGCTGGAATTCACCCCACGGGTAGGAGGATATCCCGGCGGATCCAACCCCAGTGGTATAGCGGCACCCGTGGCTGGAGCCCGGGCAGGTAACCCACAAACTCACGTGCACCAACAAGGCCTATCACCAGACATAGTGGCTGCGCAGTCACACACACACATTGGTATATGACTTGGGAGTGCGAGACATTTGGTTGGGGTTACTGGACACAGGGTGGGATCACTCTTTGGAAGGTTAGCGTCCGCAATGACGCATAAGGTTAGCGTCCGCCGTGACGCCTATGTGTTAGCGTCCGCCGAGGCGCCTAAGGTGGTAGCGTCCGCCGCGACGCATAGAGTGTGGGCTACTGCTGTAGTGCAAGGTAGCGTCCGGCAAGACGCCCTGGTCAGGTTACCCTTAGGGAGGGACACCTGGTGATACGTGTTGATGTTATATTCATTCTATGCATAGTAGTAAAGGTATTAGTCATTATCAATTCCGTTGTACGTGGTTATTGATTGTCCTGCGAGGAATCACTCCCCCTCTGGTGGGAGCCATCGCAGGTGGAGGCGCTGCACCTATTGTAAGTGGTTGTCCATAGTATTGTATTGCCCCAGGTTCCCCGTGGCGGAAGCTCAGCCCTCCTGGTTACAAACAGGTACAGCACCACACTGATAAGTAGTCAGATGCACCTACCCACCTCAATCTCACTTAAGGTGGGGGTAAGAGGGCTACATATAGTTCTCCCAATGTAATTCTTTCCGCACCCACAGGTTAACATGTAAACTACATAATAAGTATTACATCTATATTCTAGGGACGGATTGCACCTCAATAAAGAGGGATCTTCTGTGCTAGGGGGGAGGATGCTAAAAAGGTTGGAGGAGATTTTAAACTAGGATGGAGGGGGGAAGGGAATGAAACAGATAATGAACTAAATGGAATAGAGGAGGATACAAGGTGGTATGGAGGTAGAATGGGGGCAAGTGCAAGTTTGACAAACAGTGAGACACCCATAGTAAATACAGATAATATTAGAAAACTTCTAAAGACTAAACCAAGTGGGAGCAGAAAGGAAGGAGCAGATAAGATAATAGTACAGGCTGAAAAAAAACTTAAATGCATGCTTGCTAATGCAAGAAGCCTGACAGATAAAATGGGGGAGCTTGAATTAATAGCTGCAAGGGAGCAGTATGATATCATAGGCATTACTGAAACATGGTGGGATGAAACTCATGACTGGACAGTTAATTTAGAGGGGTATTCTCTTTTTCGGAAGGATCGAACAAATAGAAGGGGAGGTGGAGTATGTTTATATGTTAAACCGGATCTAAAACCTATTATTAGGGATGATGTCTATGAAGGGAATGATGAAAATGTAGAGACTTTGTGGATAGAAATTAGCAGTGGAGGTAAAAGTATAAAGAAAATGTTTGTGGGAATATGCTATAAACCACCAAATATCTGTGAGATTGAGGAAGCTAAAATACTTTTGCAAATGGAGAAGGCATCAAAACTGGGTCATATTTGCATAATGGAGGATTTTAATTATCCAGACACAGACTGGGGCAATGAGATTAGCGTTACAACAAAAGGTAACAGGTTTTTGGGGGTGCTTAAAGACAATTATATGACCCAAATTATTGAGGAACCAACCAGGAGAGGGGCAATACTGGATTTGTTCATATCAAACAATGTAGAAGTAATAACAAATATTCAAGTCCTGGAACATTTGGGTAACAGTGATCATAACATGGTCTCATTTGAAATTATCAAAATTGGGTTCAACAAAGACTTTAAAATTTAGAAAGGCAGATTTTAATAAACTGAGGTCTAATCTAGTAGTAATACAGTGGGATGATGTTTTTGCAGGGAAAAATGTAGAAGATAAATGGGCAGTCTTTAAAACATTGTTAGAAAAGCACATATCAGTGTATACCCTTGGGTAATAAGTATAAACGAAATAAGTCAAAACCAATGTGGCTAAATAAACAGGTAGGGGAGGAAATGGACAAGAAGAGGAAGGCGTTTAGATTCTTTAAGTCAGAAGGGACAGAGACATCGTATCAGAATTATAAGGAATGTAACAAAAATTGCAAAAGGGCAATCATATTAGCAAAAATGGATAATGAAAAAAGGATTGCAATAGAAAGTAAGGTCAACCCTAAAAAGTTCTTTAAGTACCTTAATAACAAAAAAATGAGAAAAGAAAATATAGGACCCTTTCAGTGTGAGATGGGTAGGCAGATTATTGGAGATAAGGAAAAATCTGAGGTATTAAACAAATTCTTTGCTTCTGTGTTTACAAGGGAAGAATTAAATTCAATAGTAGTGCCGCAGGATGAAGCCACAACCTCCATATTAATGAACAATTGGTTAACTTAGGGAGAAGTTCATAAGCGACTTGAAAAAATTAAAGTAAATAAGGCACCTGGCCCGATGGCATACATCCAAGAGTTCTCAAGGAGTTAAGCTCAGTAATAGCAAAACCATTATATTTAATATTCAAGGACTCCATTTCCATAGGTTCAGTACCACAAGATTGGCGTAAAGCAGATGTGGTGCCTATATTTAAAAAGGGAGCTAGATCACAACCGGGAAATTACAGACCTGTAAGCCTGACTTCAATAGTAGGGAAACTACTTGAAGGTTTAATACGGGATAATATTCAGGAATACCTAATGGAAAACAAAATTATTAGTAATAGTCAGCATGGATTTATGAAGGATAGATCATGCCAAACTAACCTTATTTGTTTCTTTGAGGAGGTAAGTAGGAATTTAGACCAGGGTAATGCAGTTGATGTGGTCTACTTAGATTTTGCAAAGGCTTTTGATACGGTTTCACACAAGAGGTTGGTGTACAAAATAAAGAAAATTGGACTCAGTAATAATATATGCACCTGGATTGAAAACTGGTTAAAGGACAGACAACAGAGGGTTGTCATAAATGAAACTGTTTCAGATTGGGCTAAAGTCGTGAGTGGAGTACCTCAGGGATCGGTACTGGGACCCCTGCTTTTTAACTTGTTTATTAATGACCTTGAGGTTGGGATCGAGAGCAAAGTCTCCATCTTTGCTGATGATACTAAATTGTGTAAGGTAATAGAATCAGAGCAGGATGTAATTTCTCTTCAGAAGGACTTGGAGAGACTGGAAACGTGGGCAGGTAAATGGCAGATTAGGTTTAAAACAGATAAATTTAAGGTTATGCATTTGGGATGCAAGAATAAAAAGGCGACTTACAAATTAAATTGAGATACATTGGGGGAATCCTTGATGGAGACGGATTTAGGAGTGCTTGTAGACAGCAGGATTAGCAATAGTGCCCAATGTCATGCAGTAGCTGCAAAGGCAAACAAGTTCTTATCTTGGATCAAACGGGCAATGGATGGAAGGGAAGTAAACATAATTATGCCCTTTACAAAGCATTAGTAAGACCACACTTTGAATATGGAGTACAATTTTGGGCACCAATCCTAAGAAAGGACATTATGGAACTAGAGAGAGTGCAGAGAAGAGCCACCAAATTAATAAAGGGGATGGACATTCTAACTTATGAGGAGAGGCTAGCTCAATTAGATTTATTTACATTAGAAAAGAGGCGTCTAAGAGGGGATATGATAACTATATACAAATATATTTGGGGACAATACAAGGAGCTTTCAAAAGAACTATTCATCCCACGGGCAGTACAAAGGACTCGGGGCCATCCCTTAAGGTTGGAGGAAAGGAAATTTCACCAGCAACAAAGGAAAGGGTTCTTTACAGTAACGGCAGTTAAAATGTGGAATTCATTACCCATGGAGACTGTGATGGCAGATACAATAGATTTGTTCAAAAAAAGGTTGGACATCTTTTTAGATGGGAAAGGTATACAGGGTTATACCAAATAAATATACTTGGGAAGGATGTTGATCCAGGGATTAATCTGATTGCCAATTCTTGGAGTCAGGAAGGAATTAATTTTTCCCCTTAATGGGTTTTTTTGTTTGCCTTCCTCTGGATCAATAAGTAAGTATAGATATAGGATAAAGTATCTGTTGTCTAAATTTAGCATGGGTTGAACTTGATGGACCTATGTCTTTTTTCAACCTCATCTACTATGTAACTATGTAACTATGTAACTATGTAACTATGTAACATGTAATAAAATTCTTAATTTTAATCTTGTCTCTGTGTTTTTTCGTATGAACAGTTTATAGATTTAGCATAAGTGCAGACTTTACAAAATCCACACTTATGGAAACCTACTGGTGGTATAAAGTTCCTAGTTTTAAATACAGGTGAAGTAAATAACAAGAGACAGGGGGTGCCCAATGCTACATCCAATTGACAAAACATATATGATGAAAAGCATAAAGTAAAATACTTCAATAATAATAATAATAATATTAAATACTTGGTTATTTAGTTAACCCTTTGGCCAAAGGCATCATAAGCCTGCATACCAATGTCAAGGTATAACCAAAATAATGCAGGTCCTACACTACACTACATTGTGAACCCTTCCTTTTACCTCTGTAAGAGGGGAAGAACCGTTATAGGTCTTGTTCCTGCAGCAAGTGAAATGACCTCCCAAGTTAAAAAGGTGAAGGAGGAGGGGTGAGCTCTGGGGGGAGGTGCCACAGCCTCCAATTGACTGCTATCAGTCAGAAATTGATTAACACACATTCCCAGCAAGCTCAAACTCCCACACCCACCACATGATGAATATATATATATATTATGTCAACCAGAGAGCTACTGAGCGTGGCAATGGTATACAACAAGAGACAGGGGGTGCCCTGAAGTAAATACACTAGGTGAAACATAGCTTGATAAAGTTCTAGCCTTCCTAAACACAAATCTCTGTAAATTTTGAATAGATGGTTTAAGTTTAGAATCAAGATTCAAAATGTTCCAGTGTTTTGAGACAATAGTTTGGATTGCATTAGCCTGACGGCTATTTTGAGTAATAAAACATAATGGTGTACCTTGATATCCAGCTCTAGTTTTGTTTATCTTACATAAAAGATCTTTACGTGGCGTATGATATGGGTATTGAAAAGCCCTTTGAATGCCAGTCTCCCTGTATCCTCTTTGGCTGAATCTTAAGGCTAGTTCTTTTGCTTGATGTAAAAAATTATCCAAATTTGAGCAAATACGTTTCAGCCTCAAATATTGTGCTTTTGGAACACCTCTAAGTAAAGACTTAGGGTGTCCACTGTCTGCTTTCAAAAATGTATTCCTTAAGTTTGGTTTTCTAAACAAGGCAAACTGTATATGACCATCTGAATCAATATATAAATGTAAATCAAGATACTCTATCTTTTGAGAATTATGTAAAAATGTAAATTTCAAATTCAATTGGTTGTTATTAAGGTAGTCCACAAACTCCATCAGTAACTTAGTCTCACCTTCCCAAACTAAAATCAAATCATCTATAAATCGCCGATAAAAAAATAATATTTTTCCGATAGGGGTTGGTGTGATTAAAAATATATTTAAACTCCCAATCACCCATATATAAATTTGCGTACAAAGGTGCAAAAGATGTGCCCATTGCTGTTCCTCGTGTCTGTAAATAATAATGTGAATCAAAAAGAAAGTAATTGTGGGTTAATAAAAACAAAATGGATTCTGTAATAAACGTGATTTGTGCAGGTGACAATTATGATTTATTAAGAAAGTGTTGAACAGCTGTAATACCTTGTGAGTGATCAATTATAGTGTATAATAAGGTAACATCTAGGGTCACCCAGGAATAATTGGTTGACCAAGTGATGTCCTCGAGTGAATTAAGTAAATGAGTGGAATCCCTAAGGTATGATGGGAGTTTGTGGACTAACGGTTGCAAAAAGATATCTATGTATCTTGATAATCCATCTCCCAAAAATCCAATACTCGATATAATGGGTCGACCTGGAGGGTCGACCAGAGATTTATGGATCTTTGGGAGATGGTGGAAGATAGGGATAACAGGGTTAGTGACATAAAGAAAGCTTCTTTCTTTTTCATTCAAAACCTGCAAGGTACTGTAACACCAAAATCTAAGATATTTGTTATCTGGGCTAGAAAGATATCTGTAGGGTCTGTCTTAAGAGGCATATAAGAATTTTTATCTTGTAATTGTCTCATAGCTTCGTTCTTATATTTAATACTGCTCTGGAGGGGAACGGTCTGCTGAGATATGAATGCAGGTTGTAGAGGCCTACCGTCTATGGCTTTGAGACCCACGAGCCGATCCTTGGCAATCAGAGGAATCCGGTTCTTCTCAGCAAAATTCTGTTCGCTAAAGTTTCCACCGGATCCAGAGTCTAGGAAGGCCCGTGCAGATACGTTCCCGAAGTCTCCTGATAAGGTTACCGGAAGGAGTACCTTAGACGTAGTTTGGGGGAAGAGGGAGAGTTTACCATACCCAGTGTAGTTCTCCCTGTACTCACTGGGGACTGGCGTTTCCCAACTTAAATGGGCAGGTATTCACCAGGTGTCCACTATTTCCACACTAAAGGCACAACCCTGCACGACGTCGGCGTAATCTCTCTGCCAGAGACAGGCGAGTACCACCGAGCTGCATGGGTTCTCCTTCGGGTATGGATGCGGACAGAAGTGGGTTGTATACCTCTTTGATGTTTCCCCTTCTCCGCTCTTCATTCCTGGAGCTGCTGGTCCATACGGAGGCAGACCACGATGAGCTCCTCCAATGCTGTGGGACGTTCCAGAGCGGCCAATTTGTCTTTAAGGGAGTCGTTTAAGCCCTGTCAGAATACTGCGGCAAGCGCTTCGTCGTTCCACCGGGTTTCTGTCGCAACAGTGTGGAATTCAACCTCCTACCTGGTGTATCGAACACTCTACGGAATTCTGTACAGAATCGATCCAGGTTGGAGGTCAGGTCTGGGCGTTGCTTCCATATCGGTGTAGCCCAGGCCAAGGCGTCGTCGGTCAGCAACGAGATAATGTATGCGACCTTAGAACGGGGAGAAGGGAAATGAGAGGATAGAAGTTCAAACTGAATGGCACACTGCCCCAGGAAGCCACGACAGGCGGAAGAATCCCCCACGTAGCGGTTAGGAGTGGGTAGGCGAGGTTCAGAAGATACAATTTGGAGTACCGGTGGGGAGAAAGCAGGGGCAGAAGGAGCGGCAGCGGTGTCAGGAGAGGACAGAAGAGATTTGAGTTGGTCGGAGATGGTGCCTAGGGAATTTTGGAGCAGTTCCATTCGCTGATTATTTTGCGAGAGGCAAGTCTCTACTTCTTTGAATAGGTCATCATGTTCGTGTACGCGTCGACCCACCTCGGCGGAGTCCAGGTCTGTTGGGCTGAGCATAATGTCACGAGACAGTAGGAGTGCTCACCACAAACCAGACTGGACCGCTAGGCCGAATTGGGGATACAGGTAAACCACCGCCCTACAGCCGCGTGACCGGGTCCGGTAAGCAGAGTAGTTGTGGATTGCCTGGGTCATGGTAGGAGAGTGTCGGATTATAGAGGTACTTGCCGGGATCGGGGTTTGAGAAGTCAAGAGTAGTCATATGCCAGGGGTCGATGAGAGGAGAAGGTAGAAGTCCGATAAGCGAGCCAGGGTTCAGGGGTGCCAGAAGTCAGGAGTCCGGATACAGAGCAGGATCTATGACAAGGAGACAGGAACAGACTGCGAAGTGGCTTGTAGCAGGCACAACCAAAGACTGACTATGCTCAGCAATCAGCTCTGGGCTGGTAGCACTATATACTGAGAGGAGCCAATGGGAACTACCAGCAGTGAGGTCGGACATAAGCAGAGTGCTGATAGGCTGAGGCTGGATGCAGAACAGGTGTGAAAGAAGCAAATACATTGGCGGCAGTGGAGGTGGACATACTAGTTATTGCGCGTGCGACACTCGTGGCGGAAGGGGAAGACAGAGCACGCCGCGAAGATGGGCAGAAGACTTCGGCGCGCGCAGGGGTCTGCCCCGGCGGTGCGCATGTCTGAGAGGAGCTGGAGGATGGGAGGAGTTAGTGTGGGACCGGAGGCCGCGCGTCCCAGCGGCTGAGGAGGTGAGTGCCGGAGCCGAGGAGTAGGACGCCACGGGAGATAGCAAACGTGGCGTACATACAGATACACGTATCACAATGCCCCCTTTTACCTTACTGGTCTGTGCTATACCTCCTGAAGAAGCGTCATATGATGCGAAACGCATAGAGGTGACATCATCACGCAGCGGAGAGCGGCCGTGACGACGGGAGCTCGACAGACTGCGGTGTTTTTCCTTACTTTGCATGGAGTGCGGTCCCTGTTTGAAATCAATGTAAGCTGTGGTAATATCTAGCCATATCCCAGGACTTTTCAACATCACTAGACCTAGGGGCTTTGATTCAGAGTATCCTTGATAGTGCTCTGCAATTGTGGAAGTGTGGGTTCATGTGAACCCTTATTTTATGTAACGATTTTTAGTATGTATTTTTAAGTTTATTATAAAGGTCATAATGTTTATTAATTGTGTTTTTCCCTTTTTGCGCTTTCTTTTTGTTTGCATGGTCTGTGCTGAAGCAGGGCATCCTGGTGCTGAGCCACGTAACTGCTTTCCATGGAGGACTTTGTCCGGAGGTCTGTGTCTACATGTACACGTGAATCTGACTCGGTTCCCGGGTACATTTTTGGGGTGGCCAGCATCACTGGTTCCCGGCTAGCTATTTAAAACCAGAGACATAACATAAAACACAGAAAAAGCTCAGAGCACATCCAGAAAAACTTATATACGGTACAGTGCCTAAATATACATGTATAAATAACTAATAAATAAAATGGTCTTTTAGTTTAACATTTTGGCCAAATTGTTGTAAGCCCTTGAGCCAAACTTCACGGCAGACCACGTTTCAAGGGTCCATACACTAATATAAATTCTTAATAACCTGTGCATTGCCAGGACGAATGATTTATAATAAATCTGTCAATATAAGTTGCAAAAGTTCTAAGTCTAGCTAGACACAATCCGACAACACTTTTACCGGAAAGTCCACCCTGAAACTCATACTCTGAGAATCTCAACTGGTTAGCGCTCCTGGAAAGACAAAAGACACATACTGCTGCGGCAGACTTTATTCTAACAAATCACCGGTTTGTCCCTGGCTTGTACCTGGAATGCGACGCTGTTCACCCGGAGCATGCCGCGTTCCTTTTGCTTTCCCAGCCACGGGTCATGCCCGGCTGACGCGCGGTTGATGTGTTAATTGTTAATGGTTCAGGATTTAATAGGCTGCAATGCTTCGCGTGTCCGCCAGATGGCATAAATTCATGAATTGCAATGCAGTATATATATATATATTGTGACAAACAGCTTACTCCGGGGCTCCGCCGCTTGTCCGGGACGGTTAGAACACGGTCTTTTCGGGTAGGTTAAATGAGGAGGCGTCACGTACTGTTCCTTTAAACAGGC
>WSYH01009032.1:0-27160 GCA_036426205.1 Ascaphus truei | reverse complement strand
GTACGTGTAATACTCACCCGCTGATATACCAATATAATTTATATTTTACTACACTATGAGGTTTTGCGCTGTTTTCTCTTTTTGTTTTTTGCACTAGTACTACGGTTTGTGGAGCCATTTCATGAGTACAGCAGCAGTAACCTCCATATAACTCAATGAAAGGTGTATATATATATATGGAGCTAAACCCCGTTATAGCGCGGTCCTCGGGGGCCACCCGATCCGACCGCGCTAGAACCGGGGTCGCCCTAATTTTTTTTTTTAAATGGCCACCGTGCGCCTGGTCGGGAGGGAGTGAGGAGGGAAGGAAGGAAGAGGTGGCCGGAAGCCCTACACGTCCCCTAGCAACGGCGAGTCCAGCCGCAACCTGCTCCTTCCTCCCAACACCGGCATCCATTTCCTCCCCCCCCCAGGCCCCCACACCTACCGGCCCTCCGCGGCATAGCCCACGCGGCCCTCCGAGTCCCAGCCTGCTCCTCACTCACCCCCCCCTCCTCCCGACACCCCCCCTCCTCCCGACACCCCCCCCTCCTCCTGATGCCAGCTCCGCTCCGATCTCAGCAGCCGACACCAAAGGTAGGGAGGGGGAGTGGGAGGTGTGGTGTAGTGTGCTGTGAGTGCTGAGAGTGTGTGCTGTGAGAGCTGTGTGCTGTGAGAGCTGTGTGCTGTGTGCTGTGAGAGCTGAGTGCTGTGAGAGTGTGCTGAGTGCTGTGTGCTGTGAGAGTGTTGTGAGAGTGTGCAGTGAGAGTGTGTGCTGGGAGTGTGTGCAGTGAGAGTGTGTGCAGTGAGTGCTGGGAGTGTGTGCAGTGAGTGAGTGCTGGGAGTGTGTGCAGTGAGTGTGCAGTGAGAGTGTGTGCTGGGAGTGTGCAGTGTGCTGTGAGTGTGTGCAGTGTGTGTGCAGTGAGAGTGTGCAGTGTGCAGTGAGTGCTGGGAGTGTGTGCAGTGAGAGTGAGTGCTGGGAGTGTGTGCAGGGAGTGTGCAGTGAGAGTGTGTGCAGTGTGCTGTGAGAGTGTGCAGTGTGCTGTGAGAGTGTGCAGTGGTGCAGTGAGTGTGTGCAGTGAGCAGTGAGTGCTGGGAGTGTGTGCAGTGTACAGTGCAGTGAGTGTGTGCAGTGAGTGCTGGGAGTGTTTGCAGTGTGCAGTGAGTGTGTGCAGTGAGTGCTGAGTGTGTGTGCTGTAAGCAGTGTACAGTGTGCAGTGAGAGTGTGCAGTGTGTGCTGGGAGTGTGCTGGAAGTGTGTGCAATGTGTGCTGGGAGTGTGTGCAGTGAGTGCTGGGGGTGCTGGGAGTGTGTGCAGTATGCAGTGAGAGTGTGTGCTGTGTACTGTGTGTGCAGTGTGCAGTGAGAGTGTGTGCAGTGAGTGCTGGGAGTGTGTGTAGTGTGCTGTGAGCAGTGTGCTGGGAGTGTGTGCAGTGTGCTGTGAGAGTGTGTGCAGTGAGTGTGTGCAGTGTGGTGTGTGCAGTGTGCAGTGAGAGTGTGTGCAGTGTGCAGTGAGAGTGAGTGCTGGGAGTGTGCAGTGAGAGTGTATGCAGTGAGAGTGTGCTGGGAGTGTGCTGGGAGTGTGTGCAGTGTACAGTGTGCATTGAGAGTGTGTACAGTGTGCAGTGAGTGTGTGCAGTGAGTGCTGGGAGTGTGTGCTGTGAGCAGTGTGCAGTGAGAGTGCTGGGAGTGTGTGGAGTGTGCAGTGAGAGTGTGCAGTGAGAGTGTGCAGTGAGAGTGTGCAGTGAGAGTGTGCAGTGAGAGTGTGCAGTGAGAGTGTGTGCAGTGTGCAAATTTTTAAAAAAAATATATATATTTTTTTTTTTTAAAAATTTTTAAAATTTTTTTTTTAAACGGGAGGCACGTGAAAACCGCGTTATAACCGAATTCGCGTTATAACGGGGTTCAGCTGCGTACATATACATATACATATACTTATTGTTTTATTAACACAGCACTTTTATTGAGTTAAAACACTCATAATCACAAAAGTTAATTTATATATTTATATTCACTATAATTTGCACTGATTGGGTAATTGGTTTTATATCCTATCACCTAAACATTTTATCACAGTTTCTCGAGCGCAGATCACTTGTCCACGTTTTCAACACTCTGGTGAAATCAGATATGTAAATTTAAAACTGATAATAGCTGAAATAACTCAAATCATCTGATAATATAGCACAAATTGCAGATCACATGCGTTTGGTATGACCTCTGTGTTCAAGAATTCTGCATTAGATGGAAGAAACGCAAATAACTTGTTTCATACATCTGATGCAAAATGCATGTACTAATTTATAGAGCAGATTGTCACCTTTAAACTTATCCTCATCATACTTACAAGACACATAGAGCTCCATTTCTGAGCTGGCAGAATCAAGCCCATATCTCACGGTGCAGCTATATGTTCCACTGTCTGTGTATCTCACTTTCAGCCTTAGTGAGAGGTTCCCTTTGGAGATTTCCTCTGGGAATAACTCAGTGCGGTCTCTGTACAGAAAATATTGATCATCAGGTCTGTCTGCTTCTCCTGTGAATAAATGGACCACCTGGTCCACATCCTTTTCTCGTAGCACCCACTTCACTTCCAGATGATCCAGTGGGACTCTGGGGGTCATAATGCAATGTAACAAGACATACGTATCTACAGCTTCACCCACAGTGACAGACGTGTGGAGAGAGGAGGACTGCAGTGAGATACCTGCAGGGAAAAGAGGACGTATAAGCCAGAGCGTTTCTGATAGTAAATACACCCTAACACATAAACTGTCAAGAAACTGAAATACGCAACGAGATATACACTAAACAAAAACAAAGGATACACAGATATAAAACACTATCTATACTATCTGAATTAATAGCTCCCTGCAGCTGGCTCAAACTCTTACCCAGAGAGAAAAGTCAATGTAGTAATGGGAAAAGACCTATAGCGCACAGGAGAGAAAAAGACAAAAACAGAGCATAGTGTACTCTGTAGGAATAGATAGTTTCTGCTGTAAAAATATACACTTTACAGGATAATAATTCAAATCAAGCAGAGTAAGTAATCTTAGCTGGATATGCACCTGGAGAGAATCCACATCACCAGACTTCACTAGCTTCTCTGTGAAGATGCTGGGCTTGGTAAGTAAAGGTCTACTTCGCCTATAGAAGCTTCCTCTGAACTTATATGCTCAGCTGGGCTCCCAGAATGAATATTAAAAAAGGATAAGGAAAAAAGAGAGGGAGTGTACTCGCATAAAAAAACAGATTTATTAGAACTTAAAGCCATCAAGGATATATCGGCAGGATTCTCTCCAATTGCATATCCAGCTAAGATTACTTACTCTGCTTGATTTGAATTATTATCCTGTAAGCGTATCTATTTACAGCAGGAATTATGTATCTATTTCTACAGAGTACACTATGTTCTGTTTTTGTCTTTTTCTCTTCTGTGCGCTTTATGTCTTTTTCCAACACATATCAAGGAATGAATAACCAGTGATTATCTGGTGTCTTTACAAAATAAATACACAAAACTGGGAGTCACTCCTCCCTAACTGCTCCATGTAACGCCTCCTAGTGTCCCATATAACTGTTTACTTTAACTCCACTCAAACTCCTATTGCTCCATATAACTGTTCTCTATAACCCCTCTGTCATGATCATGTCATGAAGTAATAGATATTTTAAACCCTCTGGTGCTTAAGGGGTTAATGAGCTACACTTCTTGTAACAAAATACAAAATGATGAGTTTGGAACTGGTCAGGACTGTTTCATTTAGCTGCTCTGAGCTTCAAAGGAACTTACTTGGGGCAGGGAGGGGGGGTTCAGCCAGATAGCCAACTCAAAGGTGTCAATTGTTTTAATCAAGAGTGAGCAGTTTCAAAGTATTCTGTAGAAAGGGGTGGGCTCATGACTGTGCCCTAAGAAAGAATTGTACTTAAGTCTGGGCCAGGTTGTTAAAAGTCAGATCTGACCAGGGGCATGCTTGGGGAGAGCATGGTTGATCTCATCTTCGGAACCAGTGGCTCTCTGGGAAAAATCCATAGCATGTGGTAATGTACTTGTAGCCAGGTCCCCCTCGCGCACTCGCCCCCTCCCTTGTCCCCCCCCTCGCGCACTCGCCTCCTCCTTCCCCGTTGCGACTGCGCGGTTTTGCTGTGCGAGGCCGGTTGCCATGGTGGGATCGGGTGGTTGCGGGAACGCGACGGGCCGGTTTCCGAGGCCGCGACGCTGTCGTTAGGGTCCCGCGGCTACCGGCGCAGGGCGCCGCCCATGACATTTAGCTCGCGTCATGCGCGGAATAGCCGGCCAGCCCCCAGGGTGATAGGGGCAGAGACACCTGACCGAGGGAGCCAATCAGAAGGCCAGATTCCCCTGCTCCCAGTTAGATACATTTTCGCGGGGTTTTGCAGCCACGCAGGCAGTGAGGATCCGGACCAAGCTAGGGTAAGAGTGGGATGCAGGGGTCAGTGGACCCTCTGCATATGGCCAGCAGCCCCCAAGGTCCCAGTTAGGTCCTGAGCCACCTAGTAGCTTGTGGAGCTTAGGGACAGGCCCTAGATAGGGACACTGCCCCATTTATTGGTAGCTTAGCCAGGGACACAGTGCTGAAGCCGGCGGCCCTGTGAGTGGGGTTCTGGGCTCGACCCCACCAAAGACCCTAAGACTGAGAGTGACATCAGTTGGTGCTGACTTTCAACCCACGCGGTGTGGAGGACAACAGCCGGATCGAGCGGATTGATATCGCGGTACCCGGGCTGGGCCGGCAGGTAACCTGCAGCTCACGTGCACCAACAGCCTATCCCACCAAACATAGTGGCTCTGCGTTCACACATACACATGCACAGTGTGTATTTGACTTTGGGGGTGCGAGACCTTGTGGGTGGGGTTACTGGACACGGGGTTGGTCCTTACTCGTGGGAGTAGCGTCCCCGTGACGCCGATGTGGTAGCGCGCCGTGACGCCTAGTTTGATTAGCCGTCCGCCGTGACGCCATAGTGTGGTAGCGGGTCCGCCCCGTTACTGCCGTAGTGTGATTAGCGTCCGCCGTGACGCCAGAGGTGGTAGCGTCCGCCGTGACGCCCAGAGTGGTTAGCGTCCGCCGTGCGCATAAGTTGTGTTGATGTGTAGTAGATATAGTTGATTATGTGTAAAAGCCAGTCCTGTTTTACATTCGTTTCGCTTCTTGGTGGTTGGTTTCCTGTGAGGGTCCCTCCCACTCTGTTGGATCCCTCCCATGTGGAGGCGTTGCACCTAGAGATGTATGAGATGCATGTACCCCAGTTCCCCGTGGCGGAAGCTCAGCCCTCCTGTGAGCCCACAGTAGTGCACCACACTTATTACCCTTGCACATGTTTCTATCTACAACCTCCACAGTATTATTTGTGAGTGGGTGGGGGAACACCCGTTACATTTGGAGGCGCTGCTGAGATCAAGTCCTGGGGTGCCCTGTTCCGTTTTTTTCCTAAATTGCCCGATTCCTTTTTATCATGTCCGTGCCGTCACCGCAGGATGTCCATGCCTGGGCCTTAGAGCACCAAGTATCCCCAAGACGCGCGGTTGCAGTCACCCGGGTAGCACTTGATACAGACTTATCTACAGTGCGCATGCAAGTAAGAAGTTGCCCGGGTTTGGCCACCGCCCGGGTGATAGACTATAAACTGGATGTTACTGGCCGGGGGATCACCTGTCTCCTGGTCACCATGAGTGACATATGCTTAGAAACGGCCCCCCATGTATTAAACCTACCCGAGCCCTCCGCAGAGGACTGGCGCATGATCTACGCTGACTCTCAATCTCCTGAAGAAGCGTCCACTAGTACTGGATTACACCCGAGCCAACGAGTGACCAGTACGCCTCACCGAGTAGACCCCCCTAGGGTCTCTTTCACCCCAAGCGGATTAGGAGGTACCGCCAGCTGGGCTAGGAGCCCGCTCATCCCACCCAACCCTGACCAACGGTCTGGCGGGACCCCAACCATGCCTAGCATAGGAACGAGGAGCAGTAGTCAGACCCTTAGCGGGAATCTTGACGTGAACACGATAGTCTCCCAACTAGCAGAAGCTGTAACCATTTCGACGCAAGCACAGGACTACCGGAAACTCAAGGCTTTCTCTGGGATTCTGCCGACGCCCACGGGAGAAGAGGGGATCGAGGTATGGAGGGATCATACGCTTCAAATCATAGAGGAGTGGTCGTGTTCTGAAGCCAGCAAGAGACAAAGACTGGTCGAGTGCCTCCGAGGCCCCGCCGCTCGGTTAGTGCGGGCGCACCGGAGCGTGGAAGGAGAAGTTACTGCCCAGGAACTAGTGGAAATGCTAATTAAATCCTTTGCCAGAAAAGACGATGAAGATGAGCTACTGGCTCAATTCAAAGCCCTCCGACAACGTGAAGGACAAGATTTATCTGCCTTCGTTTGTGACCTACAGCTGTCCCTGGGCACCCTCTTGGACAAGCATATCATTTCCGCGGCCGAAGCGGACCGATACCGGTTCAAACAGCTACTCAAGGGGTCGTGTTATCCTGACCGAGACCAGAACGACCAACTGTTCTCGCTGGAGAGTGAGCCTGAAGAAGAAGAGGTTCAGCGAGGGTATAGAGTACTACCCGAAGTGAGGGAATGGACCGAGAAGATCAATATTCGAACCCACGTGTATGTGCAGAATCTCTCCCCCTTTCCGATGGAGTTTGATGTCGACCAGAAGTTGGCATGCATATATCCGGTCAGCCCGGTGGGAGCCACGCCTCAGGTGAAGGCGGCGGCCGCGCATGAGCGGATAGTTGATCTGGACTTCAATTTCGGCGAGTCGACGCTGTCCACAGAGTGGAACTTGACACCCAGTGAGCAGAGATACCCCGTCCACAAGTTGGAGTTTCAGGCTCTCAAGTGGGCGATCACCGAGAAGCTCCACGATTACTTGTACGGTGTCACCTTCGAGGTAAGGACGGATAACAATCCCCTCACGTACATCAATACGTCGGCCAAATTAGATGCAGCCAGCCACAGATGGCAGGCCGCCCTCAGTAACTACCACTTCTCCTTGAAGTATAAGCCGGGGCCATTGAATATTGGGGCGGACGCCCTCTCCCGAAGGCCAGGACTACTTGCTACCCCCGATGACGAGGAATGGGAAGAACTTCCCGGCCCCGGAGTGCGGGCTATGTGTAAAACTGCAGCCATAGTTGATGACCAAGTGGCCTTCTCCGAGTTACGAGTGGCCGACTCCTTGGGACCCCCCCCTCGCGCACTCGCCTCCTCCTTCCCCGTTGCGAGCGCGCGGTGTTGCTGTGCGGCCGGTTGCCATGGTGGGATCGGGTGGTTGCCGGGGACGCGATCGGGCCGGTTGCCGAGGCCGCGATCGCGTCGTTAGGGTCCCGGCGGCTAACGGAGCAGGGCGCCGCCATGACAGTTAGCTCGCGCATGCGCGAGAATAGACGGCCAGCCCCCAGGGTGCATAGGGGCAGAGACACCTGACGCCAGGGAGCCAATCAGAAGGCCAGATTCCCCTGCTCCCAGTTAGATACATTTCGCGGGGTTTTGCAGCCACGCAGGCAGTGAGGATCCGGACCAGCTAGGGGTAAGAGGTGGATGCAGGGGTCAGTGACCCTCTGCATAGGCCAGCAGCCCCCAAGGTCCCAGTTAGGTCCTGAGCCACCTAGTAGCTTGTGGAGCTTAGGGACAGGCCCTAGATAGGGACACTGCCCCATTTATTGGTAGCTTAGCCAGGGACACAGTGCTGAAGCCGTGCGGCCCTGTGAGGTGGGTTCTGGGCTCAGAACCCCACCAAAGACCCTAAGACTGAGAGTGACATCAGTTGTGCTGGACTTTCAACCCACGCAGTGTGGAGGACAACGCCGGATCGAGCGGATTGATATCGCGGTACCCGTGGCTGGAGCCCGGGCAGGCACCAACCAGGCCTATCACCAAACATAGTGGCTGCGCAGTCACACATACACATGCACAGTGGTATTTGACTTTGGGGGTGCGAGACATTTGGGTGGGGGTTACTGGACACGGGGTGGGATCACTCTGTGGGAGGTAGCGTCCGCCGTGACGCCAGAGGTGGTAGCGTCCGCCGTGACGCCTAATCCCTATGCTGCCTCCCCATGCCTATCGCACTCCCTCTGCTGCCTGCCGCGATGTCCCCGTCCCCCCCGCTGCCCGCGCGGGACAGGAGGCGATAGTGGGGGTGTTTCTTCTCCGGTCCCCGTGGCTGGCTGCAGTTTTTCCCAGGCCCCCCACCTCGCTGCCCCCGCTGGACGGGAGGTTGTAGCGGGGGTGTTCCTTCTCCCCCCCCCCCGGTCCCCGGCGCTCCCTTGGCTGCTGCCCGCGCGGGGCCGGAGATTGGCGGAGAGGGGGGTGGGGGAGGAGTGTGTGTGTGTGAGAGAGAGCGCCTCGGGGGGGGGGGGGGGGGGGGTGCTGCGGCGGTGTCCAGCTCTGGAGGGGGGGCGTGCAAGTGCAGTAGCAGCTCGCGCATGCGCAGAGGATACACCGAGTTGAAGCGGCCGTGTTGCTACACCCCACGCATGTGCAGTGCATTAAAGGAGCGGCAGCCATTACTCCAAGGGCTCCGCAAGGGACTACAGCCCCAGCAGCCTTAGGGGCTGCAGATCACATGGGCGCGAATGGCCAATAGGGTCCCTAGAATGTCGGCAGAAGCAAGTGGATACTTTTGGCGCGCTGAGGAGCACGCCAGTCGGAAGCAGGACAGCATGATAGGTAAAGTCAGGGAGAAGTGCTCCGCTGGACTAGGCCAGAATATCCCACTTAAATCCCAGCTAGACCCTCACTATTAGCTTGTGTGCTGTAGGGAAGGCCCCAAGACAGGGACGCTCCCCTTAGCACATTAGTGTTAGGCAGCACAGCTGTGACGGACGCACGCAGTGTGCGCGGCCTGCGTCTGGGACCAGACCAGGCCATCAACCCAGAGACTACTCTAAGGTGGAACCCTCCAACCGGATACCACCCCATGCGGAGGCGGATCTTCTGTGGTATATCTACAAGTGCACCAACAATTCACATGCGCAGCGCTGTCACACACTTGGGGTGGGATTGGCTATTGTGGCCTGGACACTGGGATACTGGTGCCCTTGTACCCATGTACTGTGGGGGTATTCCGTGGGTCGGTATACTTATACACTGTACTGTGGGGATATTCCGTGGGTCGGTATACCTATACACTGTACTGTGGGGATATTCCGTGGGTCGGTATACCTATACACTGTACTGTGGGGATATTCCGTGGGTCGGTATACCTATACACTGTACTGTGGGGATATTCCGTGGGTCGGTATACCTATACACTGTACTGTGGGGATATTCCGTGGGTCGGTATACCTATACACTGTGTTGTATGTGTTGTGTTGCATTGTTCCTGGTATAAGTTACTGTCCAGTAAATACTGTTACATATACCCTTGTGTGCAATTTCTGGCTGTATTGTTATTGGGGGGGGGGGGGGGGGCTATCCTACTGTTTGAGGATCTTTCCCAGGTGAAGGCGCTGTTAGTATACTCGTTACACACATCCCATATATTTATATATATAGTCCTATGACATAAATTGTTAGTCCAAATAAAAAGGTATCACCTAATACTGAAGAACTCATTTATTCTGCACTATCGCAACTGGACTAACACGGCTATTTCCGATATATATATATATATATATATATGTGTAGCCAGGTCCCCCCCCTCGCGCACTCACCCCCTCCTTCCCCGTTGCGAGCGCGCGGTGTTGCTGTGCGGCCGGTTGCCATGGTGGGATCGGGCGGTTGCCGAGGCCGCGATCGCGTCGTTAGGGTCCCGGCGGCTAGCGGAGCAGGGCGCCGCCATGACAGTTAGCTCGCGCATGCGCAGGAGGCCAGCTAGCGCGGGAGGCCCCAGATAGCTCGCGCATGCGCGAGAATAGACGGCCAGCCCCCAGGGTGCATAGGGGCAGAGACACCTGACGCTGTGGAGCCAATAGGGCTGAGGGATTTGCCCGGGAAATAAGAGATACTTTTCGCAGGGTTTTGCAGTGAGACAGGCAGTGAGGATCCGGACCAGCTAGGGGTAAGAGGTGGATGCAGGGGTCAGTGACCCTCTGCATAGGCCAGCAGCCCCCAAGGTCCCAGTTAGGTCCTGAGCCACCTAGTAGCTTGTGGAGCTTAGGGACAGGCCCTAGATAGGCACACTGCCCCATTTATTGGTAGCTTAGCCAGGGACACAGTGCTGAAGCCGTGCGGCCCTGTGAGGTGGGTTCTGGGCTCAGAACCCCACCAAAGACCCTAAGACTGAGAGTGACATCATTTGCGCTGGACTTTCAACCCACGCGGTGTGGAGGACAACGCCGGATCGAGCGGATTGATATCGCGGTACCCGTGGCTGGAGCCCGGGCAGGTAACCTGTAACTCACGTGCACCAACCAGGCCTATCACCAAACATAGTGGCTGCGCAGTCACACATACACACGCACAGTGGTATTTGACTTTGGGGGTGCGAGACATTTGGGTGGGGGTTACTGGACACGGGGTGGGATCACTCTGTGGGAGGTAGCGTCCGCCGTGACGCCAGAGGTGGTAGCGTCCGCCGTGACGCCTAGTGTGATTAGCGTCCGCCCTGACGCCAGAGGTGACAGCGTCCGCCGTGACGCCCAGAGTGGTTAGCGTCCGCCGTGGCGCATGAAGGTTGTGTTGATGTATGTAGATATAGTTGATTATGCAGTAAAGCCAGTCCTGTTTTACATTCGTTCGCTTTGTGTGGTTGTTTCCTGTGAGGGTCTCCTCCCACTCTGTTGGGATCCCTCCCAGGTGGAGGCGTTGCACCTAGAGATGTATGAGATGCCTGTACCCCAGGTTCCCCGTGGCGGAAGCTCAGCCCTCCTGTGAGCCAACAGGTAGTGCACCACACTTGAGTAACCTTGCATGTTTCTACACCTCCACAGTATTATTTGTGAGTGGGTGGGGGAACACCCGTTACATATATATACATACATTTTTTTTTTTTTAATATAGGACATTATTCACTAATTGCCTGTGTGTATAAGACCAGTGTTTTGGGCTCTATTAGGCGCACAAGTATTAAGAGAGCATGAGGTTGGGCGTGTTTGCTTTCATGAGCTGTAAAGAAATACATTTTCAAACAAAATATGCTAAGTGGATTGGATCAAGAAAGGCTAATTTCAATTGGTAAATTAAATACTGTAGCACACATGGAGAAGGAGCGGCTCAGGGAGTAAAGACACTGAGTGTGAACCAGGTGAACCTGTTTCAATTCCCGGTGTCGGATCCTTGTGACCTTGGGCAAGTCACTTTATCTCCCTGTGCCTCAGGCACCAAAAACACAGATTGTAAGCTCACCTGGGCAGGGGCTGTGTCTGTAACAATCCTATGTGCTGCTTACCGCGCACTGTACTGTAATTGTAAAGCACTTTGAGTCCCATCGGGAGAAAAGTGCTGCATCAAATAAAGTTATTATTATTGTTATTATTATTAGTTAGAACACAATTACAGCCAGGTACCCTAAATCTTATATCACTTTTACACATAATTCTTCACCTTACTCAGCACAAACCAGTGGTCCAAGTGTGACACTACTACTTTTTTATTTACACACTTAATAGTGTCATGTTCTTATTATTAAAAAAAAAAATTTGCAACACATGATAGGGTCCACACTATGTATCAAGAAACTAGCCTGCACCCATGCATTTGCATGAACAAATTGCATTTTTTCTGTCTGAAACGCAATATATTTCAATTATCTCTATTGTAGAATTTGGTTCATGCTACGCTCAGGTGACAGAGAAAACAAACGCAAGCAGCATATATCTTAACACATAGGCCTGTGCCAACATGCAAATGTAACTCCGTCCTAACTCTTCCCACAGAAATCCCTCAGCTCGTCGTACACCTACCCCAAGATGGTGCAACACAGACGCTGCCTGGCGCAGGTATATTGCATCGCGAGTTGCGTTTAAATAATGTGACTTGCACTTTTATTGGGACTTTGATACAGAGAGCCCAACTAACATAAACCTTGGCAAATCGCCTGCAAACTATTTCAAGGCTGAAAATGGGCAAATCGGGTTTGCCCAGTTAAACGTAAACTCAATGACGATAAAGGAACAACCGTATGCCTAGCGTCCGCTCTGCAGATTCTCCCCCACATCCGTCCCACATAACGTGAGGGAGATTAGCTAACAGAAATTCCCTGTTACTGTTCCTTGTTCTGTATTTCGGTAATAGTACTGCACATGGTGTGTCCTAACTGTGACACAGCAAATCGGGGGCATCGGTTCTCAAAAGCATCCCGACAACACAGTTACAAATATATATTAATCCAACATGAAAGAAACAAACATATCACCAGCTTCCGATACAGGAACAGACAGGGAAATAACATACCACCGCGAGAGGCGCTTTCCAGGAAAGACCACAGCTTCAATCTTTTTGCCTGCAAGAAGTTTAAAAGGGAACTTCAAAAACTCACAGCAACGAAAGATATTTGCATAAAAAATTATCAAATATTTCATTCTGTTGAATCAGGACTGAACAAAAATGTGGGATTTCTGTTATGTTGCCAAAATGTATGATATTACATGGACCTTTAAACACTTTACCCTAACCGTTCTATACCCAATCCCATTCTTTCATGGTTTTTGTTTTGTTTTAAATATATTAGTATTATTATTTACAAATATACATATATATATATATATATGTCCTTTTGGCTACTAATCTTCCCTGCCTAACATATAAGACCTGGTACCAGAGCAGGCAGTGTCAGGGTTATATAGGGTTTTTCCCTGCAGTAAGCAGCTCCCGTGAGTGACAGGGTGTTGGGCCTAGGGTCTGTGTTCTGCACTTTCAGGGGCTCAGACCTAAGACTTACCCCCTGGGTACAAAAGGGCCTGCAGAGTCAAATTCTAGGTGTTCTGAGGGCTGGAGTGATCCTCTCCCTCAGGAGTGTGGGATACAACCCCTTATTCCACCAGGGATTAAGGGAGCTAAGGATGACCTTTGGGGCCTCAAGCACCTTGGGTTGAATCCAGGGACCCTTGGAAGAAGTGTACCTGTTGTAGGCTGTTGAAGAATAAAGATCTGTTCCTGTTTTATACTCCAGCCTGAGAGTGCAGTTATTCACGGGGAGTACCAGAGGGTTCTGCTGGGGCCTGCTGGGAACGGGTGCGGGGTGGTGCGCAAATAGAGCCATGCGACAGTCCTTGGCTAGGGGCGCAGAATGCAGCCCCTGTAACTCCGCCGAAGGAAAACTTTTCGTTAAGTTCTTATAGGATCAGTTTGGGAATCCTTAGCTCAAACTAATTCTGGAAGAGGCGTGCAATTCTTTGTTAAGATGGTTTTAACCCCTCATATCCGGAACTTTTTTGGTTTTTGTCACTTTTTTTACCCACCATAACTTAACTAAGTATGGTAAAACCTATCCTTGCTTCATTTTTGCAAAGCCAGTATAACCAACCCCACTCAGAGGAGACCCATTAAGGTCGAAACAGCTGTCTGAGGGTGGGTTTACTAGCTATGCATCTTAACCCAGGCTGTGCTCAAAGCTGTGACCATGCAGCAAGCTTAAGCCTATAGGGAACCATGTTGAATGGTTTTGAAGCAAAAGCTGGCACTGTGTGCTCATTTGCATGTCATTTCCCAGAATCCCTTGCTGCAGTGGAAGCGCTGTGTGCTGGGTGATAATGGTGAAAGGCAAGGTTGCAGACTGTCTAAGACATGCAAATGAGCATACAGTAATATTTCCATTTGAGATATATATATATATATTTCTTTTTTTCCCATTAAAGGGATGCAGAAGGTAAAAAAAATGAATAATACACAAGGGAGGACTCCAAAAAGAAAAGGTTACAGGGCTTAAACCATAAACACATTACATTTAGGGTCTGATAAAACATACTTAGTGCCCTCCATGGGTCTCAAATATAGACTATGGTCAAATAAATCATGCACTTAGTTACAAAAAACATACCACCCGTTCAAGCTTTAGCATAGATGGTTACGGTGATAGAAGGAACGAGGAGGCTCCCCCAAACTCTAATTAATCTAATGTGGAACAAAATTTGTGAAAAATTAGCTACACTTATATAAACTTACCATGGTTACCAAACCCCAATACATCTATGTAAAGAATCTATTTGTATACTGGTCAATTTATCCATAACGAAAACTCTCCATATCCTAGTTCTAATTTGGGTCATGGATGGGGCATTAGGCTTCTTTCATGCCCTCGCTATCTCACACTTTGTGGCCGAGTAGATATGGACCATAAGTTTATTCTCTTTCTTATTGAGCATGGCATTGGGTCTAGATCAGGGGGATGAAAACTTTTTTCCCTGCGCCCCCCTGCCGGCGGTCACCTCACCCCCGCGCCCCCCACTCACCACCACTGGCGTCGGCTCCGGTGTCATGACGTCACGTTGCCATAGCAACATGATGTCACATGACCTCGCGGTGTCATTTGACGCCACGTTGCCATGGTGACGCGTGTGGAGCCAAGGTAAGTAAAGGTTAACAGAGGCCCTGCAGCTCCTCCGGCACTTAATTTAAGTGCCTTCGGGAAGCGCGTGGGGCCTCTGTAAACCGCGCGCCTCCCCGCAGGCAGCATTGCGCCCCCTGGTGTTCGCCCCCCCCCCCCCCCAAGTTTGCGCACCGCTGGTCTAGATAACAAGGATGCCCAAGAATCCAGTGGGAAACGAAACATCCAATGTATTTTGAAACATTTTACAACTCTTTAATTCTTGGACACTGCCACGACAGGAGAAGATGTGTGATAAAAAAAAACAGAACAGTTAAGGGAGAAGGGAGTAAGATACCACTGATGTAAAAGCTTAAAATCATTTTCCTTATTAGCCTCACCGATTGAGCTTTTCTCTACTGCTTCAAAGAAATCTTGCCTGTCTTCTGAGTCTAATTCTATCCCTAAGCCATCTTCCCATGTGGACATAAAGCGTGATTTAACTGCTGAGTCAATCTGTGTTGTGAGCTTGTATTTCTGGGAAATTAGTCCCTTCTGGGTTCCTTAACCATACATAACTCCCCAAACTGTGTAAGATCTGAAAAGGGTCTTTTGAGTTTGCGAATGCTCTTAGTTGGAGGAACCTAAAGAATTCAGAGTATGGGGCCCTGGGGTTCTGGGCCAATGTTCAAATGGTCTAACCTCTATATTTTGCTACAGGTGTAGAATTCTCATTACCCCTCATCCCCCGGAGCTCCATTTCCCAAATTGACAAGAATAGAGACCCGGAAAAAAGTCTGGGTTATTATATAGTGACAGCATAGGGGGGTTCTTTGTTCTCTGTAAATTCTTTAGCTTAACAGCATCCCAAATGTTTAGTGAGTGAGTCACTATGGACAGGGGGATTTTCATGGTTTGTCTTGATTTGTTGGGTCACCAAAGAAGCATGTCCAAGTCTGTGCCCAAAGGGACATGGATTATATCTCTAGCATGCGCTTACTATATTGTGGTTGATGCCGAGAAGTTGCTGTTCAGCTAGTTATGGACATTTGCACTACTGCAGCCCAGGGGATTCCCCGGTATATCACACTGACACGTCAGACTGACGCTTCACAGAATACGACACTTCCAGGTAACAGACGGAAAGAGAAGACGCCATCAACCGCAGACCGCTCCAAGTGTAAGATGCCAGTGAGGACACTCCCAGGGGACGAATACACCTTCGTTAGTGGTCACACGTGGCAGACAACATCGGCTCCCACTCAACCCTGGACTTAGAGTTAATACCAGAGTAAGGCATGGATCACCGAATTGGGTCAGAAAGCCAGCAGTTTCTCCAACCAGGCAATCTTACTTATTTTAATTCACTATGTAAGTGCATTTCATATTTGTTTGTTTTTGTAACACTGAAATATATAATATTTTATGCTATGTTGCGCTCCTTTTCTTTCTTTTGAGGTCATGCCAGTAGACTAGCTGGCTCAGATGTGCCGCCCTGTAATAAGACATACATCCAGTACCGCCAATCCTCCATAACTGGTGGGTTGCTGTAGCAAGGTGTTTTTAACTCTTGTTTTTTTTTCAAAATTCCAGATTAATTTATTTAATATATTTTTGTAAAGCTTGTGTAGCCAGGTTCCCCTTCCGTTGTAGGCCCCCCCCCCCTCCGGGTACTCACTGCGGCCGGTAGCGGGGAGGTGTGGGGGCACGTGCGGGCTCAGCGCGCTCTCCTCTTGATGCGGCCAGTTACCGGGGACGCGTGCGGCGGTTGCCGGGGACGTGGTCGCGTTGCGAGGCCCCCGGCGGTTCCCGATGCAGGGTGCCGCCATCACTCATTGCCTCGCGCATGCGCAATAAGACCCAGGCGACGGGAGGCACAAAGACAGCTCGCGCATGCGCAGAACAAGCGCGCGAGAGGCAGCAAATCACAGGAGGGCTCACAGCAGGGACTACAGATCCCATGAGCCTCAGGAGCGCCCCACGTGACGCCAGGGAGCCAATAGGGCTAGAGTATCTCCCTACACAGAGGGATTGATACATTTTGCAGGCTCTGAGCACGTTAGTCAGTCAGGACCAGAAAGAGCTAGGGGAAGGAGGTGAGTGCAGGGGTCAGTGACCCACTGCATTAGGCCATTAACCCCCTAGGCCCCAGATAGGTTCTGAACTCCCCAGCTTGTGGTGCTACAGGGACAGGCCCTAGGTTAGGGACCCTGTCACAGTAGTACTAGTGTTAGATAGGGACACAGCGGACGCTGCGCTCCCCGAGAAGAGACTTGGGCTCAAGTCTGTGCTAAAGAGACAGAGACTATCTCCAGGGTGGGATCGCCCCTGGCGGACCCTTGTGCGAGGAAGCATTGGATGACAGACGGGGTCACCAAGCGGCAGATCCTTTTTGAAGTTGATTGCTGGCCCGAGTGCAGGAGCGCTCGGCAGGTACCTTCCTAAGTGCACCAACGTATTCTATACATATTATCATTACACATAGTGGCAGCGCTGACCACGGGACAAAGGGGTTAGGCTGTGGACACGGTGTGGGGATACATGGTGGTGGGTAGGTACACTCCTGTTGGAGTGAAAGACACTTTGGGGACTGTGGTATATACTGTGGAGTTACTCTCTAAGGGAAGTATTATTATTATCAAAGTGGGATTATTCTGCATTACAGTAAAGTGGTTATATACATCTCTGTGTATGTGCTTATTGTATATGTGGGTCCTGTGTAGGCAACCTTCTACATTCCTAGAATCCTACATAGGTGGAGGCGCTGAAAACCAGAACGTTCCAGAGATTCACCCCAGGCTCTCACTAGCGGAGGCTCAGGCCTCCTGTGAGCCTGACAGGTATAACGCACCACACCTGGTAACATTAGGTTCCCCGCACACACACACTATATGCGATTGGGTGGGGGGGGAATACCCGTTACACTTGCATATCACTACATGTAACTGGTAGGGTTCCCAGATGTCACATATATACAGGATTGTCCCTTTTTTCAATGAATTGTCCCGTTGTTCCTGAAAGGTCTGTTGGGACGCATAATTGTCCCGTATTTCAGAGGGCAACGGGACAAATCAGGGGCGCCCGCAGATTCGGCCAGCAGTGTTGGGAGGAGGAGAAGGATGTTGGTGGGTGGTGGCAGAAGAAGGCAGGGGATGGCTGCTGCAGAGGAAAATGGCGGCGGCAGAGGAGGGCAAGGGTGGAGACTGCCCCAGCAGTCCAACCCGGAAATAAATTGCAACTTCCGGTGCCTGCTGCCAGGATGGGCTCAACTCCACCGATAAGAAATGTGGACCACGACTGGACACTTTTAGTGGCCATGCACAGATGCGGTCAGCTCCGCATTCACAGAAGCGGCCAGCACCGCTCGCACATGCACAGAAGCGGCCGGCACCGCTTGCGCATGTGCAGAAGCAGCCAGCGTCGCTCGCACATGTGTAGAAGCAGCCAGCGTCGCTCGCGCATGTGTAGAAGCAGCCAGTCATGCTCGGCCATGTGCAGAAGCGGCCAGCCTCACTCGCGCATGCACAGAAGCAGCCAGCGTCGCTCGCGCATGTGCAGAAGCAGCCAGCCTCACTCGCGCATGTGCAGAAGCAGCCAGCGTCACTCACGCATGTGCAGAAGCAGCCAGCCTAACTCACGCATGTGCTGAAGCAGCCAGCGTCTCTTGAGCATGCGCAGAAGCAGCCAGCGTCGCTCGACCAACTCAAAGGTGTCAATTGTTTTAATCAAGAGTGAGCAGTTTCAAAGTACTGTATTCTGTAGAAGGGGTGGGCTCATGACGGTGCCCTAAGAAAGAATTGTACTTAAGTCTGGGCCAGGTTGTTAAAAGTCATATCTGACCAGGGGCATGCTTGGGGAGAGAATGGTAGATCTCATCTTCGGAACCAGTGCCTCTCTGGGAAAAATCCATAGCATGTGGTAATGTACTCTATAGGATTTTCTGTTTTACCCCTTTTATTTTAAGAAGCTGTTCTGCCTTATATTGTAATTGTATGTTAATTTTGTAATACCTTTTCTATAATTCAAGCACTGTATTTTTATATATATATTAAAACATTTAGTAAGTAATGCTTTGGGCTCTGAACGAACTAATGTGCGCTCTGGAGAGAATAACTTACGAATTCGGGCACATGTTACTACAACTGATTTTGTGTTAAAGTGCATAGTTTTTCCTATAATAAACAGGGACCTGGGGCCCTGATGGATATTTAAGTCTAAGATCTTTTATCATATCTGCATAACCTCAGGTGGTGGCAGTGGATAGATATGATGTGCAATTGAGTAGGGGTTAAGACTAACTCGCTGGTTCCTTGCAGAGGAGAAAGGGGGGTTGCTAGAATAGCCTTGTGTATTAACCCTGGTTGCATATCAAAAGTCACAGGCTCACTTGTGTGCTGTTCGTGGCGGTGGTATAATGGGACGGCTTGAGGAGAGTTACAACTCATTTGAGGGACCTTTTTGAGGAGGTGAAGAGTGGGTGCGCTTGCGAGCGTCAGTATTAACCCTTGTCCCGTAGGCAGGTCGCTTGCTAGCAGGGGGTCGTACGTGACAACCTCCATATCTTGATGCACAGTACATTGTACCTTGTTACATTGATTTTAAGAGATGAAGGATGAACATAACAATCATCAGGGCCTGACAATCTAGGGGAAAAGCCAGTCGCCCCTCCCCCAAAAGTCACTCGTCCCCCCAAAAAATACTCTCTCACCCCCTCACGGCTCTTACCTGCGGCGGGATCCGGCGGGGTGGTGCAGTGGCATGGTCCATCTTCACCCCTTACCGACTCCCCTTCAGGTCCCGTAAAAATGGCCGTGCCGCGTTGCCATAGTCACAACATCACGTAGCATCCCGTTTCCATGGCAACGTGGCATCATTTGACACCGCATTGGCAATTTTACAGGACCTGCAGGAGGAAACAGTACAATTCGCAGGGGAAGATGGAGCAGGCCGGGAGACGCAACTGCAGGTAAGCCACCGCAGGTAAGCAAGCGAGTGCGTTTGTCGAAGCATGACAATCATTATTAATTTACATTTCTGTAAATCCCGTCCCAAACCTGCTCTGGATGGACCTCTAGTTCTCAACTATCATGTGGAAGCACTTCTCTAACGTATATTGTTTCTAATCTGTTGGAAATCCTCATTCTAAGGTTATTAGACTGAACTTTTTTCCCTCTTTCAAACTAGTATCATGCAGACTGTTTCATCTCACCCTTAATCTTTAAATCTACTGCTGCCTCCTTCGTCTCCCCTTTGTAGCTGACCATACACCTGTATCTGCCTTCATCCTTCTCTGTGGCTTGCTGCAGCTGCAGAGAGAAGTCTCCCTGCTGTTTGTCGCCATAAAACTCAGCCCTCCCGCGGTAGGTGTAACTCTGAGACTCCGGCCTGTCCTGCCCTTCTGAATACAGAAGCAACAGGTTGTTGGTGCCTTCCTGTATCCACTCCACTTCTATGTCATTGAGAGGGGGGACCGGGGAGACGCTGCATCCGAGCACCACAGTCTGACCCCGGAGAACTCGAACTTGTTCCGTTGGACCTTGGACTGAAAATTCTGTGCAGAAAGAGAAACAGAGCTAAAGACAAGTGCAGCAGAGATTTGTACAATCAGGGACTTCTGCTTATGTAAGGATGTCACAGGTGTAAGCTGTGCTGCACTACAAAATATTACATAAGAACTCTTACTAAGTCTGTTTTCTGTACAGCTGACTTCACGTTACCTCAGACTCTCTTGGAGACAACACCCGAGTCGCAGCAAAGGCGGCAACCAAAGAGTGCAATCCGTTTGCTGCTGTTATTGGTCTCGGGTAAATTATTTCAGATGAATAATGAGATATTTCCATCGTCACACATTACCCATCTCTCCCCGCTCTACATTCGCACAATCCCACTTACTACTTCCCCAACCCCAACTCTATCAAATAACAAGCAGCTATCCGACACACACACCATCGTTCTTATCCTCCTGTACCTTATGTGACAATTTACCCTTCCTTATAGATTGTAAGCTCCTAGAGCCAGGGCCCTCCTTACCCATTGTAACCATGTATGTTAATGTTTGGTATTTTATGGTTTTCATCCGCCAAGCCTATAGTACTGAGCTACCGAATATGCTGGTGCGTTATAAATTAATGACGATAATAATAACTCGGATCTAGAGATGTAGGAAATTATCATCGCTCTATTGGCAACAAGTTTCCAAACTTGTGACACCGCAGATTGAGGTCTATTTAAAAAAAAAAAAAAAATGTTTCCCGTCTGCCAATCTGGGGCAAAATCAGTGCAAATAAAAGCACCATATGCTGGGGCGTAGCCAGGACAGTGGCTGAGGTAGGACATTTTGGGTTGGTGGTGGGGCACTAATGGCCAGAAGGAGCTAGCGCCAGCGGTGACCTGGCATTGTGCCAGCAGTCAGGTTATATTTGCATATATTTGCTCTCCCCCCATTCTCTCTCTCCCTCTCCTCTCCCCCATTCTCTGTCTCTCCTCCATTTTCTGTCTCTCTCTCCCCCCATTCTCTGTCTTTCTCTCCCCCCCATTCTCTGTCTCTATCCCCCATTCTTTGTCTGTCTCTCTCTCCCCCCCCCATTCTCTCTCTCCCCCATTCTCTGTCTCTCTCCCCCCCCATTCTCTGTCTCTCCTCCCTCCCCATTCTTCGCTACGCTCTCTACATCATCCCCTCCCCCATTCCTCCTCTTGGTCTCTGCCTCAGTTTCGGTCTCTATTCCCCCCCCCCCCAGATCGCCGGTTCTCTCCCCCATTCTTTGTCTTTCTCTCCCTCTCCCCCCCCATTTTCCTTCCCCGCAGGGTCTCTGGTGTCGCGCCGGTCCATTGGCGGGGCTGCCGTCCCCCATCTCGGTCTCTCGGCGCCCCCGGCATTGCTGTCTGTCGCGCCCCCTGCAGCTCAACCGTCCCTGCTCTGCCTCCCTGCAGTGTCGCTCTCTCGCTGCCCCCCTGCTCTGATGGTCAAAGCGGAACAGCCAACAAAAAACCTGAACATTTTACAACATCAGGGCTGCCGGAACGAGACTAAAAAACCGGGACAGAGGTTAAAAACGGGACTGCCGGCAAACCGGGACAACCTGGTCACCCTACCATCAAGATATATCCGCCAGGGATTCTCTCCAATTGCATATCCAGCTAAGATTACTTACTGCTGTCTTGATTTGAATTATTATCCTGTCGTCTCTATTTACAGCAGGAATTATGTATCTATTTCTACAGAGTACCCACTATGTGTCTGTTTTTGTCTTTTTCTCCTCCTGTGCGCTTTGTGCTTTTTCCAACACATATCAAGGAATGAATAACCAGTGATTATCTGGTGTCCTTTACAAAAAAATACACAAACTGGGAGTCACTCCTCCTTAACTGCCCATGTAACGCTCCTAGTGTCCCATATAAACTGTTTACTTTAACTCCACTCAAACTCCTATTGCCTCCATATAACTGTTCTCTATAACCCCCTGTCTGATCATTGTCATGAAGGTAATAAATATTTTAACCCCTCGGTGCTTGGGGTTAATGAGCTACACTGTAACAAAATACAAAATGCTGAGTTTGGAACTGGTAAGACTGTTTTCTTTTAGCTGCTCTGAGCTTCCAAAGGACATACTTGGGGCAGGGGGGGGGATGTGTTCAGCCAGATATCCAACTCAAGGTGTCAATTGTTTTATCAAGAGTGAGCAGTTTCAAAGTACTGTATTCTGTAGAAGGGGTGGGGCTCATGACGGTGCCCTAAGAAAGAATTGTACTTAAGTCTGGGCCAGGTTGTTAAAGTCCTATCTGACCAGGGCATGCTTGGGAGAGAATGGTGATTCTCATCTTCGGAACCATGCCCTCGTCTGGAAAAATCCATCAGCATGTGGTAATGTACTCTATGAGATTTTCTGTTTACCCCTTTTATGTAAGAAGCTGTTTCTGCCTAATATTGTATTGTTTTAATTTTGTAATACTCTTTTCTATAATTCAAGCACTGTTTTTTATATATATATAAACATTTGTAAGTAATGCTTTGGGCTCTGAACGAACTAAGTGCGCTCTGGAGAGAATAACTTACAATTCGGGCACATGTTACTACAACTGATTTTGTTTAAATGGCTGTATTTTCCTATATAAACAGGCCCTGGGGCCCTGATGGATATTTAAGTCTAAGATCTTTTATCATATCGTGCATAACCTCAGGTGGTGGCAGTGGAAGATATGATGTGCAATTGGTAGGGGTTAAGACTAACTCGCGGTTTCCTTGCAGAGAGAAGGGGGGTTGCTAGAATAGCCTTGTGTATTAACCCTGGTTGCTATATCAAAAGTACAGGCTCCTTGTGTGCTGTTTCTGCGGTGGTATATTGACGGGGCTTGAGGAGTTACAAACTCTTTGGGGACCTTTTTGAGGAGGTGAAGAGTGGGTGCGGCTTGCGAGCGCAGTATTAACCCTTGTCCCTATGGCAGTGCGCTGCTAGCAGGGGGTCGTCACGTACACCCCCTATCTTGATGCACAGTACTGTTACATTGTACCTTTTACATTGATTTAAGAGATAAGGGATGAACATAACATCATCAGGGCCTGACAATCTGAAAGCCAGCCGCCCCTCCCCCAAAGTCACTCTCCCCCAAAAAATACTCTCCCTCACCCCCTCATGGCTCTTACCTGCGCGAATCCGCACCGTGGTGCAGTGGACGGTTCATCTCTCACCCTGCAAATTTACCGACTCCCCTTCAGGTCCCGTAAAAATGGCCATCACGTGGCATCATTTGACACCAGACGGGCATTTTACAGGACCTGCAGGAGAGAAGCGTACAATTCGCAGGGGAAGATGAGCAGGCCGGGGATACGCCACCGCAGGTAAGCAAGCGGTGCCTTTGGTCGAAGCATGACAATCATTATTAATTAATTTCTGTAATCCCGTCCCAAACCTGCTCTGGATGGACCTCTAGTTCTCAACTATCATTGGAAGCACTTCTCTACGATATATGTTTTCTAATTGGTTGGAAATCCTCATTCTAAGGTTATTAGACTGAACTTTTTCCTTCCTTTCAAACGAGTTCATGTCAGACTGTTTCATCTCACCCGAATCTTTAAATCTACTCGCTTGCCTCCTTCGTCTCCCCTTTTGTATCTGACGATACACTTGTATCTGCCTCATCCTTCTCTGTGGCTTGCTGCAGCTGCAGAGAGAAGTCTCCCTGCTGTTGTCGCATAAACTCGGCCCTCCCGCGGTGGTTAACTCGGAGACGCCGCCTGTCGTGTCCTTCTGTATACAGAAGCAACAGGTTGTTCGGTGCCTCCTGTATCCCCTTTGATACAGGAAGGCACCAACAACCTGTTGCTTCTTTATACAGAAGACAGGACACCGGTCTCAGAGTTACACTACCGGCGGAGGGGCTGAGTTTATGGCGACACCAGCAGGGAGACTTCTATCTGCAGCTGCAGCAAGCCACAGAGGAAGATGAAGGCAGATACAAGTGTGATCGCAGCTACAAATGGGAGACGGGAAGGAAGCAGCATGTAGATTTCAAGATTACGGGTGAGATGAAACATCTGGGCATGATACTAGTTTGAAAGAGGAAAGTTCAGTCTGTAGATAACCTTAGAACGAGGATTTCCAACCAATTAGAAAACAATTTATACGTTAGCAGACGTGCTTTCGCACATGATAGTTGGTGAGCTAGAGGTCGCATGCCAGGATCAGTTGGACGGGATTTACAGCAATGTAAATTAATAATGAATTGTCCTTCTTCTGACCAACTGCACTCGCTTGCTTACCTGCGGGGCGCTCCCGGGCGCTGCTCACATCTCCCCTTCGAATTGTCTGTTTCCCCTTCAGTCCTTTTGTGAACGAATATTTTCTTGTTCCGTGCTTGGTGTCACATTGAATGCACGTGATGGCCATTTTACGGACCTGAAGGGGAGTCGTACAATTTGCGGGTGAAGATGAACCGTGCCACTGCACGCACCCCGGATTCCCGCCGCAGAAGAGCCATGATGGGGGGAGGAGTCTGTTCTTTGGGGGCGGTGACTTTGGGGAGGGCGGCTGTCTTTCAGATGGGTCAGGCCTGATTATTGTTGTTTTCCATTCAATCTCTAAATCAATGTCACGGTAACATTTACCAGTACTGTAGTGCAAGACTAGGGAGGGGTGTCACGTACGACCCCTGCTAGCGCGACCCTGCAATACGGGACAAGGGGTTAATCTGACGCTCGCAACGGCAACCACTCTTCACCTCCTCTAATATGTTATTTAATTTTAGTAGGTAAGAGGGAGAAAGGTCCCCTCGAAATATTGTAACGCTCCTCAGCCGCCCCATTTATTATCCTTACTCCTGTCCACGAACCGCACACAGGGCGGCCTGTGACTTGTTGATATGCAGATCCAGTTAATCCATCAGGCTATTCGAGCAACCCCCCTTTCTCCTCTCAACAACCAGCGAGTTAGGCTTAACCCCGACTCTCATTGCAGCTCATTCATATCCACTTCCACCACCTGAGGGTTATTTCTGGGGTGGGGGGGGGCTTGTGTGATCAGGTATGATCAACATATCGTAGACTTAAATATCCTCAGGGTCCTCGCAGGTCCCTGTTTATTAATAGGACACTATGCCTACTTTAATCACAATAATCAGTTGTAGTAACATTTCCTCGAATTCGTAATTATTCTCTCCATAGCGCACATGAGTTGCGTTCTATAGCCCAACGCTATTACTTACTAAATGTTTTTAATATATATATATAAAATCCAGTCTTTGAATTATAGAAAAGGTATTACAAATGTAACATCATTAACAATTACGTGCAAACCGTTTTCTGCTTAAAATAAATAGGGTAAAACAGACAATCCTATATAGTCACATGCACACATGCTATGGATTTTTATCCTCGAGACTGTGCACTGCGTTCGAAGATTACGATCGCCAAAATAGACATTACACATTCCATAACAATTAACTATTATCTATTCAGTTTTTTTTTTATTCAATATTTTTTCTTTTTAATTCTGCTTTTTATTTTTCTTCCATTGTTATAATTGTTTTACTTCTTTCTCTTTATTTATATCTTCCCTCCTTTTCTTTACATCTCATTTTTAACCCTACCCCCACAGATACTTTTTTTATCTGTTTTAACTCTCTCCATCTTAGTCACTTACCCTTTCCTACTTTTCTCTTGTCTTTCTCTCCTGAGAGGCTAATGATGTTCGAATCCATGTTGTTTGATGCAACGGCATTGCACAAATCATAGAGTGCATTGCATTGCTGTATCATTTAACATAACATTTATTTACTATTTTAATCGCAATTATTTTTAGTTTTCCTATTTGTTCTCATTTATTTCTCATATAAGCTTCACTCATTGGATTTGGTTATTTATAACTATTTAACTTTGTTTCAATTTTTTTTTGTCCTTTTCTCACTTGCTCCTTTTCTCCTTTATCTCTGTCTGCCCGCCGTTTTCCCATTACCAATTCTTTCCCGTTGTCCGCTTATCTTCACTCTTTCTTTTCCCCTCCTCCTCTTCTATTTAGAGATTTTCTGCCCACCTCGTCTCCCTTTCTTTTTTTTTTACCACTTTTTCCTCCTTCTTATCCTCTTAAAGATACGCCAATCATAAGCTGCCACTCACGGTTCTTTTTTTTGTTATTTCAGTATTTCATAAACTTGACTTCCATCACATGTTCACCTCACTTTTTGTTTTTTTTCACCTATCAGTATTCATTCACATTCTGGTTCTATTTTTTATCTTTTTGGTTTATCTCCTCTATTCACTATATCCGCTGTTGTTGGTTTCCCTTCCCTTAAACACCCGGACAACCCCCCACAATAATATGAATTCTTCTTTCTCTTTTTTTCGCAAGGTGCCTATTTTTATTCTTTATGGCAGTTCAGTTAAGCTATAAACTTCATATCCATATGTTAATTATATTCTCATACTTTCGTTGCTTTATAATCTTTCCTTCTACTTGACTGGCAAGTAGTATTTTTCTCTTTAACTTGATACTTTTCCTTACTTTCCCATTCCCTATTTTCTTCCTCCATTTTACATAATACTTTATAAACTTTCCTCGTGTTATTTTTTATCTCCTCCTCCCTTTCTTCTATACTGTTCTCTTCCCATCTCTTTTTCCTTTTTGCCTTTCCCTATCCTCCCCTCTCCCTTTTCATCCTTTCTTTCCCCATCTCCTTACTTACGTTTCGACTGCTTTATCTCCGTGTATTTTAAATTTTCTTTCTCACTTATTTGTAATTGGTTCTTATTCCATCATGCACAACCCCCCCCCCCCCCCATTCTCTGTCTCTCCCCCATTCTTTGTCTTTCTCTCCCCTCCCCCATTCTCTGTGTCTCTCCTCCATTTTCTGTCTCCCTCCCCCCATTCTCTGTCTCTCTGTCTCCCCCCATTCTGTCTCTCTCCCCCTGCAGCTCAGACCCGTCCCCTGCTCTCCTCCCTGCATTGTCTGCTCTCTGCTGCCCCCCTGCTCTGATGGTCAAAAGCGGAACAGCAACAAAAAACCGTAACATTTTACAACATGCAGGGCTGCCGGAACAGAGACTAAAAAACCGGGACAGAGGTTAAAAAAACGGGACTGTGCCGGCTAAACCGGGACACCTGGTCACCCTACCCATCAAGGATATATCCGCAGGATTCTCTCCAATTGCATATCCAGCTAAGATTACTTACTCTGCCATATCAAGGAATGAATAACCAGTGATTATCTGGTGTCTTTACAAAAAAATACACAAAACTGGGAGT
>WSYH01000923.1:81117-152660 GCA_036426205.1 Ascaphus truei | reverse complement strand
TCTGAGAGAGAGAGGTCTGAGAGAGAGAGGTATGAGAGAGAAAGAGAGAGAGAGAGAGAGAGAGAGAGAGGTCTGAGGGAGAGAGAGAGAGTGAGGTCTGAGGGAGAGAGAGATAGAGTGAGGTCTGAGAGAGAGAGTGAGGTCTGAGGGAGAGAGTGAGAGTGTGTGAGAGAGAGTGATAGTGTGTGAGAGAGAGTGTGAGTGTGTGAGAGAGAGTGAGAGTGTGTGAGAGTGTCTGAGAGAGACACCAACTGCGCACTGCAACTTTAGGTATGTATATACACTTTGTTTTTACTTTGGGCGCCGCGGAAAAATCCTGATCGCCTTGGGGAGCCTTGAAAAAATCCTAATTGCCTTGGGGAGCCTTGAACCGAAAAAGTTTGGGAACCACTGCTCTATTGGATTCCCGTGTGTCCAGGGGTCAACTCCAGTTCCTGGTGCAATGGAAAGGTTTTGGACCTGAGGAGAGGTCTTGGGTTATTTTGAAGGACATCCACGCACCGGGTCTTCTTAGAACCTTCTGAAGGAAATTTCTGGATAAACCTTTTGAGGACCGTCCAGAGGCCATTTCTGAAGAGGGGGGTACTGTTAGGAATCCGGTTTCTTAGCGCCGCCCACGCAACACACAGACATCCCTCAGGGAGACTCAGGGCGTGCAATGCAACTCCCGCCTACCTGCCTCCACACCCATGGGCCGTAAGCTCCCCCGTCACCGTAGGGCCACTTCCCTCAGCGGTCTCGCCGCTCCTCCTCCTTCTCAATGGGAGGTGCAGTCCCTCCATCCCACTTGCACATGTGCACCCTCCTCCAACGCTGGTCGCGTGCACATGCAATTTACAGAGCACACGCCCAGCATCCGTTCTTTAGCTTCCACCCCTGCAGTAAGGCTCCGCCCCAGTACACTGCGCAGGCGCACTCAGAGTACTACCAGTGCTCACCTGCGTTGTATCAGCCACCCCAATCCTGAGTGGCTCCCTGCAGTCCTCCTGATCCGCCTCCATTCCTGATTGGTCAGCCCAGCCTTATCAGGCATCTCTGAGCCCTCACTCATCGCTCGACATAGTCTCTGTATGGAAGTTGCTTGGTGTTCTCTTGGTGATTCTACAGGTTCTGGCATGGCTCGTACGACTACCCCCTTTGGCTCCCGACCTTGTCTCTCCTCGGACTACATATTCTCTGGCATCCCACGATCACGGCTTGGACTTCGACCCTCCTCATCTCTCCACTCCCTGACCTCGGCAAGGCAACTACTATTCAACTTCTACACCCGGTACTGGCAAGTATTCTCTACCTTACATACATCTGGCCTGACTCTGGGCACACTTCCTTTGCTGTGGGTGCGTGTATCCCTACTTTCCCCTTCAGCACAGGGGACGGGTCTGGTCTGCGGGCAGCACCGGCGTAACACACGTCTTGATATTACATTTATCCTGTCACCACCTCTCCAGTTTATATTTGGACAATCAATACCCCTGCATATGAGCACTTCAGGTCCAGTATAGATCTACCATAGCAGGGATAGTCAATCACTCCCACCACCCCCCCCTTCCCTCCCTTCTCCTCTATGTGTATACACCATTCTTGTTGCAAGGACTGGTTTGTCCTTGATATACACCCTTTCATTATAGGTGAGGTATATGCCCTTGGAGCTCATGTGGATATATTATCAGCTATGAGGTTGAATATTGTAACTTCTTCCAGCCCCGGTGTTTTACAAGTAGCAGTAACTACACACCAGCGCTGTTTAGGTTTTAAAGATATTTGCTTTCATGTGAGAAATTATAATAAAATATATTTATGTTCATTATTATATTAGTAGAGGTACAGTAGAGTGCATTCTATAGGATTCTTTTTTCTCTCATATTTACATCTATATGTAAACATATCCCCAGTACATGGCTCTGTTTCTTGATCAAATATTCTGATTTATAATGATATCAATAGCTGCTGAAAAATTGGCAGTCTAAATTGAAGGCACAATTGCTCATGCAGCTGAACCCTGTTATAACATGGAGCTCGGGTTCCACATAATGAGACCGCGTTATATCTGGGATCACAGGGAAAAAATAGCCGCCGCGATCAGGACTTACCCGGAGCAGGGTGCATGGGATCTGACACCACTGGTCAGCCATCACGCATAAACTCCTCTGTATGCTTTGCTGCTAACCCCTTCTCTGCCCGAGGGTTCAGAAGTGCATTGCAGAGCCGGTAATGTCTGACGTGACCTTGCACAGATTGCTACCTGTAACTGTGCCGGCACTAATAGTGAGGTCAGAACTTCTGGAAAACTTAACCCTTACACTGCCCTGATTATTTGGCAGTGTCAATTGCTACCATGTAATCCTAAAGACATTTCCATGTAGTGAATGTGTTTGTGTGTTTCTTACCTGGATGAACTGGATAGTTAAAGCACTATCCCCCCACCTCCTCCTCCAACAACCAGCTTTCCAACTGGGTGAGGGGCTGCAAAGCGAGCAGTTTGTGAGGTTTCCCCGTGGTACCAACACCTGGCAACTTCAGCCTAAAGCTGTATTCCCAATTATTAGAAGCAGCATAAGAAGAACACTGTACATGTAGTTCTCTCTCTGCTATTAAATATTGTGTCATGCTATGGAACAATGTGTTATTAACCAGGGTATGCTGCAGTCATGCTATGTGACTGTGTGTGTGGAGCTTGTATGTTATGTAAAACACTTTGGAAAAAACACAGAAGCCACGCTGAGACCGCGTTACAGTATAAGCGGATCTGCATTGTAACGGAACGCGCTATAATGGGGTTGAGCTGTACTGTACTGTATATATGTATAAATGCACATTTTGCACATTGAGCATATGTGTTCTTAATATGTATGTATTAATTTCTCATGTCAGTATGTTTTTTAATTTGTTTAATATATCTTTTATTTGTTTTTAGATTGAATTAGACAAAATAAACTGGGACAAATAAATAAATGCACATTTTGCACATTGAGCATATGTGTTCTTAATATGTATGTATTAATTTCTCATGTCAGTATGTTTTTTAATTTGTTTAATATATCTTTTATTTGTTTTTAGATTGAATTAGACAAAATAAACTGGGACAAATAAACTTTTTGCCAGTTCTTCAAAACCAGAGTCTTGTGTGCGTTTAGGCTTTACTGTATACACAACTTTATATTAATTATTTCTTCTTTTTTCTTTTTTTTAAATTTTATATAATAATTCTTATAATCACCTGTAATTGCCCCAAAATACTTGGATCATAGTTGATTATAATATGCACACTGTAAATATAATATTGATAACTAATGGTATGAGTATTTCTTCTTACAGATGCAGTGCAATCACATTTTGGGTGCAAAGTACTGCTGATGAACATAGCCTGACCGCAGCCCAATCACAGATTCCCTGCACTCAAAATCCCAGGAAACTGGCTGCCCTTAAGTAATTAATGCAGTGGGTGTCTCTGCTTCTGAATTGGACTCCTGTTGCATTAATCCTACCATGGTCCACCAGGCTAAGGGATTCGCAGAGAGATCAGAGAGAAGCAGTCCCTATCTCTGTTACTCCCCGCACATATCTTACAGCAGATTGTACTATTTTTATTTTTCGTGCATAGGATTGAAGCAAGGGGTCTCAGAAGCTTAACCAAATTAATTAATTTCAGGTCTGGAGACCCCCTGCTTCCTGAGATATAGGTATGGGATGCCGGCATATCCTGCAAGTTTAAATCACCCATGTTACAGCCCACATGACCAGGACATTTAAGAGGCATCACATTCTGAGGTCTTTACTTCAGGGGCTCCCATACCAGAAAATAATGCGGTTCGCTCCTGATACCCCCTAATTCAATCCTATGTACTAAAAATATTAAATAAAAGTAAAGCTTAATTACTTTAGTAGCTAACTGCTAAGGTAATAAAGGGGTTAAACCATCCTGCCATTCCCCCCCACCCCCAGCCCACCCCCGAGTGGCTTAACCACCTTTCTACCTCCCCCTCTAGACTAATGCCTAATTTGGATTATAGGGATTTTGGGCACTAACCAAAATAAAATACACATACTGTACAGTACAGTAATTACCGAAACAATAAAATAAAATACATTTGAAACATACTATATAACATTTGCCAGATCTGACTAATAGTGCCTTTTTCCATTAAGAAGCATAAAAAGTAAATAAAATTAGTATTTGCCGCTGCCAGGATGAAGGCCATCTTCATCCTCATCAGTGGCACCAACATCCAATAAAGGGCCAGTGCTCCATTATTAAAACACTATCTACTGGCCAGTAACCCTTTAATTACCTTAGCAGGTATTATACTAGGATAGCAGCTGGCCTCATTAACTATTCTAGTTCTAACCAGACAGTCAGAACCGAACTCCTCTGTGTGCCCCTAAAGGTCTGTGAGGAGTACTGCAGGAAGGAATCATGACAGTACTCCCTCTCATAGACCATCCTCTACCACCAGGTCTTTGCCCGAAACCTGCTTAATAACCTCAGGCTTATGGGGGTGGGGGTTTCCTTTGTTCTCTACTTGACCCAAAGTATTTCACTGTTGATATATTTTTCATTAGGTGCTAGTTCATGAGTCTTCTTAAGATCCTTCAGTGCGTGTTCATAATCTTTCCATCCTTGCCAGCCTTGATTCCATCTGTAAAGTACTTTGGTGCTAGATGGATCAATTTCAAGAGCCTCATGACAGCTTTCATCACTGTTCTCCAGTCAGACAGCTTCAGTTCACAGGCAGTATTGTTCAAGTTGCAGTTCGCAGCTATAGGATTTAACGTCGATATGTTGTCATCTACCGTGAAAGCTCAGCAACTTTGTACATATCTTAGAGCTTTTGTGTATTTCTTTGTGGCCATCTCCCAGATCTCAGATTTTAAGAAATTATTTCCTATGTTTTTTAGCTTCTTCAGCTATTGCAATAGTTTTACCAACATCATGCATTTCTACATCAGAGTCCACTGGGAAGTCAGGGTAGAGTCACCGGAATCACCCAAGACGGACGTTACCCGCTCGTCCCGGTCGGTCAATTCCCCACATTCTGCTATCATACATGACTTTTATAGGCTTCTCTTCCTTTACTTCAATGTTTTCATCTTTGTTGTCTGAGCTGAAACTCATGCAGACAAGAAGGTCTTGGATCACTATTTGAAAAATCACTATTTTCATCCTCTTCTTCTGCATCAGTTTCATTAATCAAAAAGTCCAGCAGAACCAAACTTCCCAAGGTATTTCCCTTCCATAATGCTCTCTGTGGACTCTTACCATTCAATAAAACACATGCATGTTTTGTCCTTCGGTGCATAAACTCTGCTGCAAGGAATTTCAGTGCCGGGATTAACATCAACCGGGCAATCAAAGGAGCAATGAGGGAGCAAGGATTCTGCTTTCATTTGAATGAAAATGTCTTTAAAATATTGATTTATCTCTGGTAATTAGTCAGCTGGTGTGGTGAATCTCCGAAACAACAGAACAAAGATAGACAGGTTGATTTATCAATTGTTTCTTGGGTGCTTTGACAAAATAATGATCTCTGCAAAACATGGACGACAACTTCACGGAACGTGCCTCCCAGTAACTAGTTGGATTATGTTTTGTCAACCAGGGCATTCCTAGGATAACAAGGACGTGTGATGCATAAATAAGATCAAACTGTAGGATATCCAAATGTCCATTACTGCAGGCAATTTGTTTTTCTTCAAATAGTTTTTATTAGTTTTCCACATAGTACATAGACATAGACATACTATATCCAACAATATGACCATATAAACATTATCCTCTATTGAATAATAGTATTATTAAGTAGAAATTCAAAACATTCTTAGAAAAGCACTAGTACTCTGGCTATACTTAAGTTGCAGATAGTTTAGACCTTAGGTCCTGCCTATTTCGGTCCACGTTGAGGGATCGGCTCTTACTGGGTAATATTTATACTATGCTGGAGGAAGAAAGAAGCAGAGAAAGGGAACGTCAACAGAAAGAAATGAGAGGACAACAAGGAGGGACTAGAGGGAGGGAGAGGGGGAGGGAATGGGTGGAGGTAAAGAGGGGAACAGGGGGGGGGAATTCTCCCCTCCCCCCACAACTGCCTCAGTGTGACGGTGAGGGGGTACCCAGGCCAATAAATAAAGGTATTATGCTGGCTGGTGCCCCTGAGCCAGATTGGGAATTTTAGAGTGTCAGCTCTGCAACCCAGCAAGGATGGTAATACTGCAAATATATTAAAAATGCCTGTGTCTCTCCCCCCAGGGATAAAGGGGCAAGAGTAATGCTATGAATCAACTGTATAAGCCATGTAAAAGGGTTCCCCTGAGTCATAGTGGGTAAATGTAAAGTGTCAGCTCTGTAGCCCACTAATGGCTGCAACCCTGTAATTGTGTTAGAACAGCCTGTGTTTGTCCCGCTAGGTATAAGGGGACCACATGTATATAAGTTATGCAACAGAGTTCCCCTCAGTCATATGGGGTAAATGTGAAGTGTCAGCTCTTCAGACCACTGCTGGCTGCAAGCCTGTAAATGTGTTAGAATTGTCTGTGTGTGTCCCGCTAAGCATAAGGGAACCACATCATTATGCTGAGTTACATTGTACAGCTATGTATTGTGTGCGCACATTGCAATAGTGTTTCACTGCCAACCGCAAGAAAGGAAAAAGTTTTTTAATAACCAACAGCCTTGTGCATAGCATATAAGCAGCAGCTAAATTTGGATAGCAATGTCCCAGCACTCTGATTTTTGCTATGCATACTGCTAGGGGGTAATCATTAAACGGGTTATGTTTTCTGTATTATAAACTTTCATAAGAAGTAATGAATGAAAGTCCCACTCTTTTTGGTGTATTAATATTATAAGGGTAAGGGGATATTCATTCAGGGCAGAACAGGAGGTTACGCTTAGGGTGTAAGTACTAGGCTTTAAAATGCATTATAGGAAATCCCAGTGAGTAAGCAATGCATAATTAGACTCAAGTTTCTAAAGCCACCATGCTGATTCGGTTCCTATGTGTCTGGGAATAGGCTGGTGTTCAAAGAAACTGACACTGTAAAGTGTTGAATGGGGAGGGGCAGAGGTAAATAGTTTTCCCTGACATATGTCCTGGTGTCAGGGGAAAGGCAGACACATGTCACCAGGGAGGTGGGCTTGGCTAGGTATGCTAAACGGCTTAACGGCGAAGTTCGCACATGCTCACAGCATAACTTGAAGCCTCTACCAGGCTTCCTGAAGTATGGGTGAACCTTGCCAATAGGTGGGATGTTTTGTTCCCATGACGCGATTGGTTGCACAGTGTAAAGATAGGACTTGTACGGTGATCCTTTTATACCACTTATGCTTATATCATCTATTCCCTCTGTATACATCCTTGCTGTATAGTGCACACACGGATCTACTCACGAGATTACATATTAGTTGTGGATCCGCTTCTATCATCAGCTGGGAACTGTCTGGTGTTTGGCTGCATTATTTGGTTATTTAACTGCACAGCCACTCACTTACTTTTGGGCTACGATGTTTGCTGCCATATACAGGGATACAACCTAGCTATATACATGGACATCATCCTCCTGTATGCACTAATTGCCTTCCTAATAATTTACATTTATTACTGCCTCTGCTTACTTACCTTTCCACAGCTGTGATTGTATCCTTATCCCTGCTGACGGTGTAGTGGCTGTGTGCTCCCACGGAGGGAGACAATCTCTGCTCGGCAGTGCACACAAACATGTGGACACTGCATACCTTGCCGGTTTTGTATCTTTCTATACTTTGAGGTGTATCTGCATTCAGTATACAATTGTAGCAGTTCCACTCTGTTACGCCGGTGCTGCCTGCAGACCAGACCCGTCCCCTGATCTGAAGGGGGAAATGGTAATACACGCACCCGCAGCAAAGGGAGCGTGTCCGGAGTGTGGTATGAAGCGTTGCCAGGCCAGGTGTAGTAAGGTAGACAATACTTGCTGGTACCGGTTGTAGAGATAGAGTGAAGGATGCCTCGCCGAAGTCAGGGAGTGGAGAGTGGAGATAGGTCGTTGTCCAAGCCGTGTTCAAGGGGTTACCAGAGTGAGCGTTGTCCAAGGAGTGCCGAGATCGAGAGCCAGAGGGGGTAGTCGTACAAGCCGTGTCAAAACCTGTGAAAACACTGAGAGAATCCAGAAGTACTTCCATACAGAGACTATGTCGAGCAAAGACTGAGAGCAGAGAAGAGCTAGATAAAGCAGGAAGGTCCAATTAGGAACGGAGGTGGGACAGGAAGAGCTACAGGGAGACACTGCAGATTGGTGCAGGCATAACAGGCCAGGTGAGTCTTGTTGGTAACCTGAGTATGCCCGTGCAGTGTGTGGGGGCGGAACCTGAGGTTCGGGGGATGGGAAGAAGAGTGTGCAGACTGAGCGTGCTCCGTAAATCGTGTACGCGCGTGAACCGAGTCAGTGGATGGTGCAGGTGTGCGTGCAGGTGTGCGTGCAGGAGGGCGTGGGCGCGCCCGGCGCTGAGCAGAGGAATCGCCGAGGGGAGTGATCCCGCGATGGCGGCAGGGGTGAGGAGCCGTGGAGGCCGGTAAGGCAGGTTTGTTTTGTGTATCCAGGGACTCCCTACGGGAAGGGGATGCTCTGTGTGGGGAGCGTGGAGAACGCCGATTCCTGACAGTACCCCCCTCTTCAGGAACGGCCTCAGGACGATCCAAGAACGGTTTCTCTGGAAACTTTTTCCTGAAGGACTTAAGAAGGGCCGGGGCATGAATGTCCTTTGAAGGTACCCAGGATCTCTCTTCAGGTCCAAAGCCCTTCCACTGCACCAAGAACTGGGGCTGACCCCTGGATTGGCGAGAATCCAAAAGAGAGTGAACTTCATATTCCTCGTTATTTTGTACAGTAATGGGATCCGGTTTATGAGTCTGATCCGGAAAGAAGTGACTGGAGATAAATGGTTTTAAGAGAGACACATGAAAGACATTGGAAATCTTCATACTGGGTTTTAGTTGGAGCCGGAATGCCACGGGATTGATTTGTTCGCAAATAGGGAAGGGACCCAGGAACTTAGGTGCCATTTTAGGAGATGGTACCTTGAGGTGGATATTCTTAGAGGAGAGCCATACCAAATCCCCTGGTTTGTAACTGGGCACCGAACGACAACGACGATCGGCCTGTAGTTTCGATCTGCGGGAGGAGTTGAGAAGGGTAGACTGAATCCTGGACCATGCGGTTTGGAGGGAAGAAATGCGTTCATCTACGGCTGGTACTCCAGAAGGAATGTTGGGGATGGGAAGACAGGGAGGGTGGAACCCATAATTTATAAAGAAGGGCGACTCCCGGGTGGACTCGTTTTTGGCAGAATTGACGGCATACTCTGCCCAAGAGAGGAGTTGAGCCCAATCATCCTGGAAATCGGATATGAAACATCTCAGGTACTTCTCCAGGGATTGATTGATTCTCTCCGTTTGTCCATTGGACTGAGGATGATAAGCAGAAGAGAAAGAAGAAGAGATGCCCAATCTCTTCGTGAAAGCTCTCCAAAATTTGGATACGAACTGAGAACGTCTGTCAGAAACAATGGACAAAGGGATCCCATGAATCCGGAAAATCTGCTCCGTAAAGATATCAGCAAGGTCGGGGGAGGTGGGTAATCCTTTAAGTGGAATGAAATGGGACATCTTCGAGAACCTGTCCACGACCACCAAGATAGTGTTCATTCCTCTGGACCTGGGCAACTCCACGATGAAGTCCATTGAAATGTGGGACCAGGGGCGGTCGGGAACTGGAAGGGGTAACAGAAAACCCTGAGGCTTTTGACGGAGAGTCTTGCTTTGAGCGCACATGGGGCAGGCGCGGGTAAACTCCAGAATATCTTGAGACATCCTTGGTCACCAGAAATTCTGACGAATGAGATCAGTAGTCATCTTAAAACCTGGATGACCTGCAGATTTAGAGGAGTGACCCCAAGACAGGACCTCTGGAACAAATTTGGATGGTACAAAGAGTTTGTTGTCGGGAACGACCAAGTCCTTGGGAATGCGTCTCTGGGAGTGCAAAATCTTGTCAAGATTCTTGAAAGAAGACGTGGCGAGAATCCTCTCATGCGGAAGGATAGACTCCAAAGATTCCTCTGGCCTCTCTTCAGAAGAATATATACTGGAGAGTGCGTCTGCCTTTACGTTCTTGGTTCCGGGGATATAGGAAAGGTGAAAATCGAATCAAGAGAAAAAAAGAGCCCAACGAGCCTGTCATGGACCAAGGCGTAGAGCATTCTCTATGTAAAGAAGGTTCTTGTGGTCCGTGAGAATAGTAAACGGCTCTTTCGACCCCTCCAGAAGGTGTCTCCACTCTTGAAGAGCCATCTTCATGGCCAGAAGTTCCCTGTTACCCACGTCATAGTTCCTCTCGGCAGACGAGAATTTCTTGGAAAAATATGCACCGGGATGTAACTTATCTTGGGGCGTGGGTCTCTGAGAAAGAACAGCACCAGCGCCGCAATCTGAAGCGTCGACCTCCGGGACGAAGGGAAGTTCAATGTTGGGATGACGGAGAATAGGTGCGGATATAAAGGCTTCCTTGAGTGTCTCGAAGGCGGAGATGGCCTCGGATGACCAAGCAGAAGGATCAGCTCCTTTTTTGGTGAGCGCAGTAATGGTTGCCACAATGGTGGAAAAACTCCGTATAAACTTACGATAATAATTAGCGAACCCTAAAAAACGTTGTATGGCCTTGAGAGAGTTGGGTCTTGGCCATTCAGTGACTGCTTGAAGTTTACCGGAGTCCTTCATAAACCCCTCATCGGAAATGATGTGCCCCAGGAACGGAGTAGAGGTCTGATGAAAGGTGCACTTCTCCAGTTTGGCGTACAAATGGTGTTCACGGAGACGGGAAAGGACGTAGGAGGTGTGGTGTATATGGTCCTGGAGATCTTTGGAAAAAATCAGGATATCATCCAAGTATACAATAACAAAAATATTGAGTACCTTACGAAAGACGTCGTTGATGAAATCCTGGAAGACAGCGGGAGCATTACATAAGCCGAAAGGCATTACCAAATATTCGTAGTGTCCACTACGCGTGTTGAAGGCCGTCTTCCATTCATACCCCTCCCTGATGCGCACCAGGTTATAGGCACCACGTAGATCCAACTTGGAACAAATCTTGGCCCCCTGTAATTTATCAAACAGTTTGGTAATAAGGGGAAGGGGGTAACGATTTTTAATAGTTATGTGGTTTAAACCCCTGTAGTCGATGCAAGACCTCAACGACCCGTCCTTTTTCTTGACGAAGAAAAACCCAGCCCCTGCTGGGGAATTGGAGTGATGAATAAAGCCTTTCTTGAGATTCTCCTGGATATATTCATCCATAGCGTGAGATTCTGGTAACGACAAGGGGTAGGTCTTGGACTTGGGTAGGGAGTAACCTGGAACTAGATCGATCGGACAATCGTAAATCCTGTGTGGCGGCAAGAGGTCTGACTGTACATTATTGAAAACGTCCCGGAATTGATGGTAAACAGAAGGTAGAATAACTTCGGGAACAGAGGTATTGGCCAGCAGTTGATGAGTCTCGCCAGACCTCGGCCTCCAGGAAATGGGAGCAGAGGAAGTCCAGTCAATGAGAGGATTGTTAAGCTGTAGCAAAGGAAGACCAAGGGTGATGGGTATCCCAGGAGCGTGAATGGCATCGAGAACTAAGATCTCCTTGTGCAGATGTGAGGACAGAAGCAAGGGAGCCGTCTCTAAGGAGATGTGGGCCGGGGTAAGAGGACGTCCATCAATACCGACGAGTGCGATGGGAACCTTCTTTCTCTCGAGTGGTATGCGGTTTAACCTGGCGAATTCAAGATCCACGAAGTTTCCTCCAGCTCCTGAGTCAATGAAAGCGGCGGTAGAAGTCTTGAACTTATCGCCTGAAAGGGAGACTGGAAATGTAAGTTTCTTAGGGAGTTCACCTTTAGAAAGGGGACGTAGAGACATTACACCCAGAGAGAGCCCCTCTGTACTCACTGGGTGTTCCCGTTTCCCGGACGCAGTGGACACTCCCAAACCAGATGTTCCATGGATCCACAGTAGAAACACAATCCCCCGGCGTGGCGGAACTGCCGTATACCCCCAATTGCATTGGCTCTGGCAACTCCAGTGCAGGACGACGAGGTATGTAGCACTTGGGGGAGCAGGAGTGTTGCTGGGGAGTACTGGAGAACGGAACTTGAAAGTTATGGAAGCGAGTGCGCGACAGCTCAGAGCGGCATACCTGGATAAGTTGATCCACTCGGACAACTCAATGAGGACCTCCAATTGATCCGGCCTGGATTGGCGAGAGAGTTAGTCCTTGATGGGATTTGCCAGGCCTTGCCAGAATACGGAGATGAGAGCCTCTTATCCCCAGTTAGTCTCGGCTGCTAGAGTCCGGAATTCCACAGCATACTGTGTCACCATTTGCTGTCCCTGAGTGATCTGGAGGAGAGAAACAGATGCCATCTCCCGACGAGCGGGAGAATCGAATACTCGTTGAAACTCGGCTTTAAATGCCGGGTAATCTTGGGTAAGGTCAGAACGTCGCTCCCAAACCGAGGAAGCCCAAGCCAGGGCGCTGCCAGTGAGGAGGTTATAAATGTAGGCTACCTTCTTGCGATCAGTATTGTAGAGATGGGGGGCCATTTCAAACTGCATCTCACACTGGTTTAGGAAACCCCTACAATCTTGCGGTTCACCTGCATAAGGCTTGGGGGGAGGAATCCTTACATCTGAGCTGCTAACTGCGCTTGCGGAGTGGGGGCTTACATCTGGCGGGGTCGCGGTCGGTACCCTGTCTGAGAGTACTGCGTCCTGGCGTGTAAGTACCACAATTTGATCCGCCATGGCCTGGTTTTGCTGAAGCAGATTGGAGAGAAACTGTTGAAGTTCGGTCTTGTCTGCGTCTTGTGGGCTCGACATAATGTTACGCCGGTGCTGCCCGCAGACCAGACCCGTCCCCTGATCTGAAGGGGGAAATGGTAATACACGCACCCGCAGCAAAGGGAGCGTGTCCGGAGTGTGGTATGAAGCGTTGCCAGGCCAGGTGTAGTAAGGTAGACAATACTTGCCGGTACTGGTTGTAGAGATAGAGTGAAGGATGCCTCGCCGAAGTCAGGGAGTGGAGAGTGGAGATAGGTCGTTGTTCAAGCCGTGTTCAAGGGGTTACCAGAGTGAGCATTGTCCAAGGAGTGCCGAGATCGAGAGCCAGAGGGGGTAGTCGTACAAGCCGCGTCAAAACCTGTGAAAACACTGAGAGAATCCAGAAGTACTTCCATACAGAGACTATGTCGAGCAAAGACTGAGAGCAGAGAGGAGCTAGATAAAGCAGGAAGGTCCAATTAGGAACGAAGGCGGGACAGGAAGAGGTACAGGGAGACACTGCAGATTGGTGCAGGCATAACAGGCCAGGTGAGTCTTGTTGGTAACTTGAGTAGGCCCATGCAGTGTGTGGGGGCAGAGCCTGAGGTCCGGGGACGGTAAGAAGAGTGTGCAGACTGAGCGTGCTCCGTAACTCGTGTACGCGCGTGAACCGAGCCAGTGGATGGTGCAGGTGTGCGTGCAGGAGGGCGTGGGCGCGCCCGGCGCTGAGCAGAGGAATCGCCGAGGGGAGTGATCCCACGACGGCGGCAGGGGCGAGGAGCCGTGGAGGCCGGTAAGGCAGGTTTGTTTTGTGTATCCAGGGACTCCCTGTGGGAAGGGGGTGCTCTGTGTGGGGAGCGTGGAGAACGCCGATTCCTGGCACATTCCTCTATTGTAGCTCTTAGTCATTGAGCTACATTTACCTAAGTTACAACAATTGATACTACTGGCTGCTGAGGCATTTTCTATACAGCAGTTTAATTACTGGCCCCTTACTCTATCATATTAGGCTGTTAATTTACAGTATGAGATTTTGATTATTTGTCATATATCTCCCATATGCATAATCAACATAGCTGTTACAGCAATGTAATTCTGATTACAGTCACAGTCCATGCGGTTTGATCTAATTTTAAACACATTTATTTTATATTCATTGATGGAAATAAAGAATATTTTTAATATTACCATAACACTTCTGCTGTGATTGAGTGCTCACCTACTAGGTTTCTTTTCTCTTTGTGTATGCAATCTACCCTACCTAGTGAGCACCTCACACTGACATTTTTCAGCTGTGCGAGGCCTACCCTCTTTTATGTGTAGCGGTTTTAAAAGTCCATGTAGCCAGTCAGGAGGTAGATTCAACATGCTGTAAAAAGATTCACCTGAGATTCCATCTAAGATCTTTCCTGTAACCAGATGTAACATTGTAACTAAGTAAGTGTATTTTCATATTATTTTGTAAATTAAGCTGTGTATGTTCATGGTTTGAATAAATTACAATTTATTTTAACACATGTTTTGCTCAATCAAAGGATCCGGTATTTTTGTGTTAAAAGCATTGGTCTCCCTTGACACTCAGACATCTGGTTTTATTACAACTAATTAATTAATTGATTTCTAGCCATGGGCCCCATGTTTTATGGAAATCGTCGGTTGAATATATCAGGAAGGTTGTCATATTTTCCATCAGCTTCACCTCGGTTATTCTTCTTTCTACAGTTCGCCTTGATGGTTCTCTACTTTCTTCTTGGATGCCGCGACGGCGCACCTACTGTAGCAGCTGTTAGTATAAATGACACTAGTCGTCTCATGGGCCGGCTTATATCTTCAACTGGTTTAGCCAGGAGAAAAGTCATTGGCTCCACAGGAATAGAGAGGTCTGTTACATCTTTAATGATAGTTTGAATAACAGGCCAATATTTCTGAATCTCTAGACATGACCACCAAATGTGAACTATGTCACCTCTCTGCCCACAGTCCCTACAGCACAAATCTGATGCTGTCGGGTAGATCTGCTTCAGACGACTCGGTGTGAGATACTGCAGGCAATTTTTGATGTTAGATTATAGCACTTCAGAAGACCTAAAGTAAGGATTAATCCATTAATTGTTATGACCACCTTTTCCTGTTTTTCTTCTTCTTCATATCTTGATGAATAAGTTAAATAAGTTCACAGTCGCTCCAGAATTGCTAAGAATGGAAACATCAATGGGGTAATGGTCTTGATACTGTATAACAGCTGAAAGGTTCATGGTTGCTACAGTCGCCTGTAATTTGTTAGCAGAATAAAGTGACATTTTTGGTTTATTAAGGCTCTGGTGTAAGTTTTTGGATGTCTTTGGACATTCTCGCACAACATTCCCAAGCTTCCTACAATAGAAACATAAATCATGTTTTCGCTTTTTTTCCCCTTTCCTCCTTAGAAAGGGATCCTGGGTTCCCCCTATTTTCATGTGTTTGGGTGAAGTTTCTCTTATATGACCAACAGTGTTTTCATGTTGGACTAAATATAGGCATTCATAAATAGTTCTCGAGTCTTTCCTCTTTTTTTTCTCCTTTACGTTCTGTTAGTATGCAGCGGGTTTTGTAACAACCTGGGTCAAAATATCCTTAATCTCATATCTGAGATGTCTATAAAACAGGGAAGCTCTTTTATCGTCCGGCCAAGAGGATTATAGCACTAGACAATTGAACTGGGTATGATATGCCAAAATGCCTTTGTTGCCCTACAGAAGCTCCAGAAGCTGTTTATGTGCTGATTGGGCGATAGCTTGTCTATCAAATATTTGGTACAATTCTGCCTTAAACTGGTCTAGATTGTATAGCAGTGGGCAGTCTACAGTAAATTCACTAATGGGATAGTTCATGCGGCCGCATCCCCTCCCAAATAGGATATAATAAATGCTACCTTAGATTGGAAGTCAGAAAAAGACATACAAAAATGAAGTTGACATTGGGTCAAAAATATATCGTATTTCTGGGGATCCCCAAAATACCATTCTGGCGATGCTAAAGGGATAGCAGGGCGAAACTAATGCAGAATGGGTGGCACTCCACTGGACGCTTGAACGCCAGGGGACCCTCATGGAATTGAACTGGGGGGAACAGTTGCAGTCTGTTGAACCTCTCCAATGAATAAAGGTGTCACCTGGGGCTGCAAACTATCCAGTCAAGCAATTCAACCCATTATAGCTAATCTGGAAGCTGCCAATTCTTCCTTCTTGTATCTTGCAAAGTTTTAGAAAAATCTCCCTGCATGTCTTGCAAGATTTTGGCTAAATTTGACGGTAATATTCCTGTGGGATCCATGTACTTCGGAGGGACTGATAACTGGGGCTTGTCAATCTATCAGGATGTATGGAACCCTCAGAGGTAGCATGGAAACCAACAAAAGTAGGAGTTAGAATTATATATAAAAACCGATAGAGTTTAATTTAACACAAAAAACCAAGGCAGTAAAAAAAAACATGAAGTCTGCAATAATCTGCAAAGCTGCACCAAAATATTATGGTATCCAAATAATAAACAGGAGACAATTGTGCTAAGGGAAAAACAGGATAACCAAAATATATTATGGGAATGACAAAATCAAAACACAGGATTTCTACATTGTTGCTGGCAGAATGCAAAAAAATAAATTAAATAATGCAAGTGGAAACAAATTATATTAGTGGAGTGATCAAAGCACATCCCGGTTTCTACATGTTGCTAGCAGAATACAAAAATTGGAATGAAAGCAAAAACACTTATGGCCTCATGCAGCAAAGGCCAAAAAAAAAAATTGCCAGGATTTTTAGATCTCCATTTTTGGCAGCATTGCTATCACGATATGCAGAAAGCCCCAAATACCAGTGATAACAACATTTGTACAAATGGCGAGTAGCGGGCGGCGATAGGTTTTGCCCTCCAAAAAGGCTTACATTTTTTTTTCATTACAATTTTAATAATGGTATAGATGAGCAGGGAGTCTCAGGAGCAGAACCGCATTGGTTTCAGGTCCGTAGACCCCTGCTTCCCGAGATACAGGCCTCGTTATGGGGTACCGGTGTCTCCCATGCTTTGGTTTCCCATGGTCCCGTGACGCGGGACATTTAAATGCATAGGAGATACCGGTACCCCATAATGGGGTCTGTATCTCTGGAAGCAGGGGGTCCCCGGACTTCAAATCAATGCAGTTCTGCTCCGGAGACCCCCTGCTCATCTACACTAGTATAAAAACACATTTTTTTTTAAATGTCATTACTATAGTGGCTATCTGCTATTGTAATGAAGCTGCTTTATTGTAATTTTTTTAAATAGTGGATGGGAGCAAGGGGTCTCCTGAGCTGAGCCACTTTGATTTCAGCCTCAGGGGCCCCCTGATTCCCAAGTTACAGGCCCTGGCATGGGGCATCGGGTGCCGGTACTGCCGCCAATTTTTAACGGGTCCTCGTGACGTAACCTGGTGAATAAAATACCAGGGACAATAACTCAGGAAGCAGGGGGTCCCTGAGGCTGAAATCAAAGTGGTTCAGCTCAGGAGACCCTCTGCACCCACACACTATTAATAAAAAATTACATTAAGCAGCTTCATTACCTTAGCGGATATCAGCTAAGGCAATGAAGGGAAGGGATTAAACACCTGTCCCAGGCTTATTGTGGATAGTGGGGGTGGGTGAAGGTGTATTTATTCTTTGGTGGGTGTTTAAGCCTTGGGGGGGGGGGGGTGCGGGTGGACTTCACCCCTTCATTACCTTAGCGGTTAATACACTAAGTTATTGAAGGGGTTAACTTCTCCTGCTACATACCCCATAGGCCTAAACACCCATCCTTGGGGCTAATACCCCATTCACCCACCCCTGCTACCCATAATTAAAAAAATACCCACACATCCAACAACTCTACTACCCACCTCCTAGGCCCCCAGTAAACCATTACAATTACAAAGGGGCTAGGGGCCATTACATTGTATTTATTATGTATTCTTGCTGACATCAGAGGGCATGGAACTGCAGTAAGTTGACGAGGACACCCTTCACATTACCAGGGGTAAGTAGAACTGTTTTATTTACTTGATATATGCTGCATGGCTAATGTTGAGATTAACAATGGGCAAATAATCTATTATCCATATCTGGATAATAGTTATTTTGCCCATTAATGTACTGTATGTGTTTTTTGGGGGGGGAGCTGTATTGATTTAAATGTAGGCCATGTTTTTGTTTTTCTAAACACAGGATTGGTACCGCAGCGCTAGCAGGGACCCACGGGGACCACCCGAGGACCCACGGATGCCCATGGGACCACCTGAGCAACCATGGGGACACCTGCAGGGAAGAACCGGGCCCCCCACAGCTGTGTGGGCCCTGGGTCCCACGGGGACCACCCGAGAGCCCCCCAAACACCCGTGGGAACCCCTGAGGGCCCCCAGAAACCCATGGGGATGACCCGGGGACCCCCAGACAGCCACAGGGACCACCCCTGGACCCCGATGGGGCCCACAGACACCCGCGGTGACCACCTGGAGGCCCACGGAGCCTAGCGGGGACCACACAAAGGCCCCCAGACACCCATGGGTACCCCCCAGGGTGCACTGTGGGGTCTGCGGACAACCTTCGGGACAACCCGGGGACCCCCACCGGCTTGGGTTATTAATTATGTGTGTAATAAATGAATCATGGTTTTACAGTATGTGGGGGCACAGGGGGGTTGTATATTGGTGTTTATTAGATATTGTAATGGTCTACTTGGGCCTAGGAGGTGGGTAGTGGGGTTTTTGTGTGTATCTGTGTGTGTATTTTTTTAATTGTGGGTTGCTAGGGTGGGTGAATGAGGTAGTAGCCTCAAGGATGGGTGTTTAGGCCTACCGGGTGGGTAGCGGGAGGGGTTAATATGCAAAGGGAATGAAGGGGTTAAGTCCACCCGCAACCCCCCCGCAATGCCTAAACACCCACCATGGGCCAAATACCACCTTCGCCCACCCCCACTACCCACAATACTCCTGGCACGGGTTGTTAACCCCTTCATTGCCTTAGCGGTTAGCCTTTTTGCTCTTATTGCAACTTCTCAGAGCTTACTGAATTGCAGTAGGCTTTTTTGGCGAGAAGCTGGCGATAAGTGGCTTATCACTGCTTACTGCATGAGGTCCTAAATTGGAAGAGTGACCACTGAAAAACCTGGAAAATAAACACAGTAAAACACCATTTGGGGATTAGGTAAACTGATGACTGATCTGAGTTCGGGCAACAGTACCAGAATTACCCAAAGACCCCACAGTTATGGAAGCACTCGCACCTATAATACTATACCCATATCAGACTTTTAATCAACAATCTGGGTTGCCATCTGTCTGAGATTGACCCAGAGACGCCGGGTTTCAGGCACTTATCTCCGGGCTACAGGTTTAGCCCGTCAATCTCCGGGTGGCGGCAGGGTGCGGCGGAGTCTCCGCATTCTCCGGCATTCATATTCTTCTGTAACTCCCCCTCCAACTGCAGTGAACATGACTGCACAGCGTCAAATGTCATCACGTCAGCATGGCAACTGGCTGCAATGTGACGTCATGATGCTACGCAGTTTGACATTGCTGTAGCATCATGACGTCACGTAGTACCCCATTGCCATTAAAAGACAGCATCATTTGACGCCGTGGAGCCATGTTCACTGCAGTTGGAGGGGGAATTGTCGCAGAATGACAGGAGCCGCCGCAGCACGCTGTCATGTAAGGGAATTTTTTTTTACCTCCGGGTTGGCCTTCAGTTGAAGGTGCCAACCCTGTTTACAATGCATGTAGTGAGATTACTGTTATTATTTGTGGGAGATGGTGCTGTTTTATGGGGGTTTGGGTTCTGCTTTTTTAATAAGGAAAAAAAGGAGGGATTAAGCCAAATAAAACCTTGGGCAGAAACAGTCAATGTTGGTGAACAATAGCCTCCACTACCCATCCCCCACCTAATATACTTCTGAGCATTGAAACGCAGCTAAAGCTTAATGCAAACAAAGACACACTTGGCTAGGCAGAACCTGGGTTTTCTACAGTACAGTACATTATTGCTGGCTAAAATGCAACAACCAGGATTTGCAAACAATATTGACCTAATTTACACATTTTGATTAAGTTAAATCTTTCTTTTTTATCACTACATTTATGCCTAGATAACACTCAATGAACTCTTTGTGGATGGTGGAAAAGTGGGACCACTTTTTTTGGCTTTGTTTTAACAATTACTGTAAGAAAAGCAAAACCTTGGGAGATATTGCGTACAACCATTTGGTGCACTAATTAGTTAGTTGTATACAATTTGCACTGTTGTGGTGGGAAGAAGTGGGACTGATTTTGTTGGCCTTGTCTTAATAAATTTTGAGGGAAAAAAGTCTTCACCCTCCCCTACCCATCGTGATTTTTAAGAAGAAACATGGCTGCAACTGAGTGCATACAAAGATACATGTGGCTGCTGTAGTTCAGTGTGCAAAGCCTACAAAAAATGACCTAACGTGCATGTTATGATCACATTCAAACATGTTGGGTGTCTGGCACTCCTACTAATAACACGTTATATTGTAAATTGTGTCCATAGCCTAAACAACCATTAGATGCACAGGTTACTTAGAGTAGTTGCATACATTTCACAATTAATGCAGGATAGTGTGCTGGCGGGGGAAAGTTGGGACAGCTTTTATTAGCCTTGCCTTAATAATTACTGAAGGAAAATCAAAATCTGGGGACACATTTCATACAACCATTAGATGTACTGAGCAATAGTCTTGAACACCCTTACCCCAGCCATTGTGCTTCTGAGCCAGTGATTTCCAACCTTTTTTGTTTGGAGGAACCCTTGAAGTATTTCGAAAAATCTCGGGGAACCCCTATCTGGCTGACACATATTAGGTTCGACAGGGGTCAGTCACAACATTTCACACCTCATGAGCCACCTCTATTTCCCACCCTTTACCCATGTGTTTCTCTCCCATCCATCTCATTAACTCTCCCTCCTCCTGCCTCGCATGTATTTATCCCGTGCGTCTCACTCTTACTCCCTCTTTTCATCACTCACTCCCTCCTGCCCCCTCTCTTCTCTCACTCGCCCCTACCTTCCATCAATTACCCCACTCTCTCTCAATCCACCCTGCAAAATGCATACCAAAGAGCCCTATCCCCAGGGGGTGGGGGGGAGGGTCTGTGGTCCATAGGAGGAACCCCTGAGACTGCTTCAAGGAGCCCCAGGGGGTGGGGGGGGGTCTGTGGTCCATAGGAGGAACCCCTGAGACTGCTTCAAGGAGCCCCAGGGTTCCACGGAACCCTGGTTGGGAATCACTGTTCTGAGCCCATACAGTAGATGAGACTGTGCTTCTGGGCACAGAGACACTGCTGCATCTTAGTACAAACAAATAAACGCGCAATTAGGAGAATTAGCAAACAGAACTCCGACTTGAGGATTAGCTCATGTGACTACTGCTCTCCCATTTAGCCCATCCCCCTGAGTATCCGTGTCTGATTAAGATGTTAATACCCCATCAATGGTCGATACTTGTCAGCTTTAAACGAAACGTATATGGAAGAGTAAAAAAAGATATGTGAAAACACAAATTATTTATTGTGTGAAATGCAAGGCAATGATTTATTAATACGACTTTACGATTCCCTCTAATTTCTTTCCATAACTACCGGTAACAATTTTCGTAACTGTTTTGTGTAATTATTGCACATTTCCACAGTTAGACACGCCTTCCCATACTTCTTGATCTCCTTCACTAGCTTATCTAAAAGACACATTTGCTTAAAGAAGCATATAAATAGCACTGGATAATCCTGGACACATGATACATAAAGCTTGGCCCCCTGCAGACGCACTTACTAGAATTCTCTCCTACTGTCTCTATACGTTCCCCTACCTACCAATTAGATTGTAAGCTCCTCTGAGCAGGGACTCCTCTTCCTTAATGTTACTCTTATGTCTGAAGCACTTATTCCTATGTCCTGATATTTTTATTATTTGTTATTTATATGATTACAACATGTATTACTACTGTGAAGCGCTACACTACCGACACGTTTTATCCGAGCACGGCTAGCACCGCAAGCCGGGGGATGCCCCGGCGTGCTAGCCGCACTCCCTCAGCGTGTCGCGCATCACCGATGCGCGGTCACGCGTCATCGGGTGCCTGCGCCCCTACACGTGCGTCCAGGGCTCCCCAAGGGAGCCCTGATGTCCCGCGATGTGGGGGACAGCGGCAGGGGGTTCCGGGGGACCCGGCGGACCCGGCAGCGGGAGGGAGAGCGCCCCGATCGGAGGGCGCTCCTCCGCTGCTTCGGCGCGCGCCCGGCACCCTCCGGCGCGCGCCAGGTTACTGCTGCGGCCGAGAACGGGCAAATGCTCGAATAAACTCGGCCGCAGCAGTATGTATATTTATGGCGCTATATAAATAAAGACATACAATACAATACAATCTTTGTTTTCCGGCTTCACATACTTAAGTAGATTTTTATGGGGTTGAAATCAGGGGATCTGCAAATATAGAGACAAATACAGTACGGTTTTTGCCAAGAATAAAACAAGCACACAAAACAGTACAGCACAATTGATAGTATACTACTGCTCAAAACAGTAAATGTACAGTAGTCAGTGCACTGTATTTTTAGTCGCTGTTGTCAGGGATATGCCAGTCTGGATTTCTGCTGGTCAGCCAGCTATTCACTGCTGCTGTTCTCTGCTAACAACTTTATGAAGGCTGCTGATTACCTCATCATCAGCACTTCTCCCTCATCAGCAGCTAGCCCTACATAAACCTACCCTTCCAGTTCCTCCTTGCCTGTTTATTGTGGTTTTCCATGTAGACAACCTCACTGCCTCTTCATGTATTTGCTGTTGCTGTACATCTGACCCCTTTGGACCTTACTGCATTGCTCCTCTGTTGTTCTGACCTCTGCCTTTTCCTTACCACCATTAACTGTCTAACGCCTGTCTCTGACCAGTGCCTGTTTCCTGAACATTTTGTCTTCCCTGCCACCTGCCTAGGCCCACTGCCTGTTTGCTGACCATCCTTACCCACTTGCCCCTGATGCCAGTCGATTGACCATTGCTGGTCAGTGGTCTGTCTGTCGCAGCCACTGGATTCCAGCCCTGCATTCATTGGTCATGAGAGTTGTCTTGGAAGAACCAGTGACACAATGTGAAGAGCTCTAAAATCTGTGGTGCTGAAACCTGTGCCTTAATAACATCCTAAAAATGTACTTTATAAAGGATTTCGCTAGAAAAACAAATGTTTTTCTGGACTCTGGACTGCGACTGGATCACATTGAGATATAGTTAAAGTACTACTGTTCAAACTCTGAGACAGTATAACTACTGTATGGGTCCTGGTCCACATGAACCTTGAATGGATGCTTTGGCTGAGGTTTCATGGATATTTTTTCCCCCCGGAATACAATAGGGGAAAATCTTTCCAGGGTGAATGATTATCATCAGAAAAAATGACATCCTCAAACTTTTCTCCACTATCAATCCGTGCACATGCTTGGTCAAATTTTTAATCTTGTTAACATCCTTTATCATGGGAAACGCTCTGCAATAAAAAGAAAAAATGGTCTAGGAGCGAAAAATAATATAATGTCAATGCATTTACCGTATATAAGCAAACTGTACAGTAAAACACTTTGCCTCTCACGTCAAAGGTAAAATCGCTTTTCAGTAGTCTGATGCTGGTCACCGACACTGCAATATCATGCTTCTGCTGCTTATTATCCCAAACCTCTGCAGCAGATCACTCATTATTTTCCAGGCTGAACTCGCCACCAGACACCAGCAGAGTCGCTTCATTGTGAAAAACAATATTAGGAACATTAAAAATATGAATGCATTAAAAATTAACAGATGCATAGACATATAGTACATGCTGTACATTTGAAGTAAAAAATTAGAGGAAAAAGTGTATACAGTAGTTTTCCCCTGCGGACCATCTTCGAACCATTGTCTGCACTTTTGCATGATACCTAATGCAGCATAGTGTAACCTGGATGCCCCCTTAAGTTATGACCTTGTGTTATTTGTACTGCCCCTGGGATGAATAGTTCATTTGAAAGCCCCTTGCATTGTCCCCAAATATATTTGTAAATAGTTATCATATACCCTCTTACACCTGTCTTTTTCAATGTAAACAAATCTAATTTAGCTATCCTCTCCTCATAAGTCATATTTGCCACCCCCTTTATTATTTTGGTAGTGCTTCTCTCTAATTTTTCTAGTTCCATAATGTATTTTTTATGGAGTGGGGCCCAAAACTGTACTCCATATTCAAGGTGTGGTCTTACTAATGCTTTATATAGGAGCATAATTATGTTTACTTCCCTTCCATCCATTCACAGTTTAATGTTAAGCTAAGGTCTTGTTTGCCTTTGTAGCTACTGCATTACATTGGACACAATTGCTAAGACTGCTGTCTACAAACACTGTAAATAGACTGTGTATTCTTGTTTCCCAAATGCATAAACTTACATTTGTGAACAAGGATCCAGAACGCAAATACATCCAGGATTATGTGAAAGTAAACAAAACACAATATAGTGTTATACAGTTGTAACGAGTACTTCCCTTATCCCAATCACAGATATAGTGTGTGTGAGGGGAAACCTACGTGTTACCAGGTGTGGTGCGTATAAAAGGAGGTTCACAAGAGGCCTGAGTCTCCGTTTCCTGTGAACCTGGGGTGAGTCTTCCGGATCGATCTGGTTTGCAGCTCATCCACCTGTGTAGGGTTCTAGGAATGTAGAAGGTTGCCTACACAGGACCCACATACACAATAAGTACATACACAGAGATGTATATAACCAGTTTATATATATATGCAGGAATAATCACACACTTTACTTATCAGTGACCACTACTGTGTACTTGTAACAATACTTCCCCTAGGGGGTAACTCCACACCTTGTACCGTAGTACCAAATGTCATTCACTCCACTAGTAATGTACCTTACACCCAGCACCGTGTACCCCCACACCGTGTCCACAGTTAACCCCTTTGTCCCGTGGTCAGCGCTGCCACTATGTGAGAATATATATGATTTGTTGGGGCACTTATAAAGGTACCTGCCGAGAGCTCCTGCACTTGGGCCTGCAAGCAACTTCAAAAAGGATCCGCCGCTTGGTGATCCTGTCTGTGATCTGGTGCTTCCTTGCACGAGGGTCCTTCAGGGGCGATCCCACCCTGGAGATAGTCTTTGTCTCTTTGGGTGTAGGCTTGAGCCCAAGCCTCTTCTCGGGGAGCGCAGCGTCCGCTGTGTCCCTAACTAACACTGGTACTAAGGTGGCAGGGGCCCAAACCTAGGGCATGTCCCTTTAGCACCACAAGCTGTGAGGGGCTCAGGACCTAACTGGGGCCTAGGGGGCTGCTGGCCTAATGCAGTGGGTCACAGACCCCTGCACTCACCTCCTTCCCCTTGCTCTTCCTGGTCCTGACTGCTAACGTGGCTCAGCGCGTGAAATGTATCTATTCCCTGCAAGCAGGGAGCTCCTCCAGCCCTATTGGCTCCCTGGCGTCATGTGGCCGCTTCTGAGGCTCATGGGACTTGTAGTCCCGTTTCAAGAGCCTCCCTAGTAGGCTAGGGTTCGCGCGCTTGTGCTCGCGCATGTGCAACTGGTCCGGCCGCCCGAGCTCTCACTGTGCATGCGCAACCTCTAACAAGATGGCGGCGCCCTGCACGGGAGCCGCCGGGAACCTTCGGAGCGCCGAAGTGCTCCCTGCATGGCCCCCACCCTCCAGAGGGGACGCAGAGGGGACCTGGTTACACAGTATAAACAGGTAATGTTTAATCAGGGGGATATCAGGCTTCCAGCTGCAGACCATACAGCTGCAGTTATCTGTATTAAACCTCATCTACTACAGGTGCGTCGACGAGTATTCTAAAACTTGCCTTAAACTTGCCTTGGAAAATCTGGGGCTATCACTAGCAAGAACCAAGTACATGCTGGGTACATGTTGGGTACATGCTGGGTACATGCTGCAACATTTCAGTGACATTTCTGCAGAGACTAATGGCCCATCAGATTAACACAGCAGGGGTCCCTGGCAGTCCCATTCAGTTTGAATGGGACTGCCAGGGACCCCCGCTATTAATCCGATGGGCCATTAGTCTGTCTGCAGAAATGTCACTGAAATGTTGCAGCATGTACCCAGCATGTACCCAGCATGTACCTAGGACTTGTTGGTGATTGCCCCAGATTTGTTTTAGAATACTCGTCGGCACTACAGTATTTGCCTGCCTAAATTTCCAATCTGTCCAAGTCCTTATGGAGAAAAATTACATCTTGCTCTGATTTTACTATCTTACATAATTTTGTGTCATCAGCAAAGATGGAAACTTTGCTCTCTATGCCAACCTCAAGGTCATTAATAAAAAAGTTTAAAACCATGGTCCCAGTATCGATCCTTGAGGTATGTATGCATATTTGTCTTTATTTATATAGAGCCAGCAATGTACATACTGTAGCACTTCACACCAGTAATACACATGGCAATCATATAAATAACAATTAATACAAATAACACATAATGGGAAGAAGTGCTTCAGACATAAAAGAGACAGTAGGAAAGTGTTCTGGTAGGTGTGTCTGCAAGGGGCCAAGGTCGATGGGTAGAGAGGGTGCTAGTCAGATATTGAGGGGAAGGTCATTCCAGAAGTGTGGAGCAGTCAGGGAGAAAGGTTTAAGTTGGGAGAGGCCTTTAAACCCAAAAGGGGTAGAGAGAAGACATCCTTGAGCAGAACGCAAACATAATATTAACGAGAAGGAGGTGTAGTTACCGCTGCTTAGTAATACAGCTTGAATACAAAATAAGGCAATGTACATGTAAGACGTAAGACCATTTCTTATCTACAAGGTATAAGGCATTTCCAAAGCCATAATGTATTTTCCAGGAGCCACAAGGTTTGGACCATCATTTACTAAATCTGCCCCAAAATGTTTTGTAATTGATTCTGATTGTATTGTATGTCTTTATTTATATAGCGCCAAATGTGTATTCAGCGCTTCACAAAGAATACAGTACAGGGAATTAATTTGTAATTGATTCTGATTGTAGTTTAACACATATATCCCCCACGCTCTGTGAGGAGATGTGACTACAGTGTGTGTGGTACAATACCTGCGGCTCACAGGAGGTTTGAGCCTCCGCTGCAGGGAGCCTGGCGTGTATTCTGGTACGATGTTCTTCAGCGCCTCCACCTGTAACGGATTCTACTATGTGGAATTGCCGTTACAGGACCTATATATATATATATATAGTGCAGAATAAATGAGTTCTTCAGTATTATGTGATACCATTTTATTGGACTAACAATTTATGTCATAGGACAATTTTTCAAGAGTTCTCCTCTCTTCTTCAGGTCAAGCAATACTGATATACAAAGGATTCAATGGCTAATACAGTGTAGAGAGAGGGAAAAAAATAACAGATATTTACTGTAGATAAGGTAGGGTGTTAAGTGTTTGAAGCCAGGGGACAGTGTCAAAGAAAGGTGGGGAGGGGAAGGGATGCTGGGGGGGAGAGAAAGTGTGGATAAGAATTGAGGCAAGCAGGATAATTACAAACGATTTTGATAGGGTGTGAGAAAACCCATGTCCGCATTAAGTCCTTTGGTTTTGGTGTCAAGGAGTCTTATCATTCTGAGTTCAAATGTTTTCCGTTCTTGGGTGCTTTTAAACATTCCATTGAGGATTTTGATTTTTAAATCATTTATGGAATGATCTGGTTGTGAGAAGTGATGTCCCACAGGTGAGAAGTATCTTCCTTCTTCGTGATGGAGTGTCTGTGCATATTCATTCTTCCTTGTAGTTTTTGGCTGGTTTCCCCAATGTAGCAGCCTTGATCACATTTGTTGCACTGAATCATATACACTATATTTCTGGATGTGCAGCTGTATGATCCTTTAACATTGAATGTTCTATGGTTGTCACTGGCTGTGGGATCTTGGCAAATGTGTTTGCAGAGTTTGCAGCGTTTGTTGCTGCACGGTTTTGTGCCATTATCCATGTCTTTAAAATCGTTGTGAAGTTTTCTGCTGACTAATTTCTGTTTGAGGTTTGGTGGCCATAGAGCAGAAACATGGCCCTAGTACCACTCGTGAAGAAGGCTTAGCTGCCGAAACGCGTTAGTGGGCTATTTTAATTTTTGCTGCTGCTGACCCTGCCTGTCTATGTCTATTTTTGGACCATTCTAATGTCCTTTACCTATGGATGTTATTTTGTGGACTGTGCTGACCCATGATTGCAGTGCCATCATAATAAGGAGCTGAGTATTATTGTGTATCCCTTTTTTTTTCCTATTTACTCTGATTACTCTGATTACTCTGATTAATTTTAGTGTGAAGGGTTAAGGTTTCATCTCTTCCTTCAAATATATACAATATGTCAATCAAATGATGGACGATATAAATATAAATCATTTCCAAGCTTTAATATCATTATTATATACAGATACATATATATGCAATCTTTAATGGTCATATAAAGATAAGACACACAACTTTATAAAGCATATTAGTGCATTTGACTAAATGGATTATTTCAGTTTTTTGATTATAAGCATTTTAACTTTATATAGTATATTCACAATTCTTAATCTTTGTACATTTAGGATTATTTGTATACAAGTTTTGTGTGATTATATCTCATGGTAGTTTTAGATTTATTTATATATATTTTTCAGATATGTCAGTCTTCTTTATTTGTTTTGTTTAATTGTTTCAATATTGGGAACATTCAGCACAGATGATCTACATGAATCTAATTGACTGGTGGAAATTGGACTAGTTTCCTATAAATACCAAGCCTGTTCAATTAGTATTCATCCCCTGATGAAATCCGCTGAGACGGAAGAAACGTGTAGGGTCACGTGGTAGAGGCATCTACGGTGGTCGAGCAGCTCAGACACCAGAACTAGGACGTCAGTTCCGGATCTCTCGGCTCTCTGACTGTGGAGAACTCGTGTACAGGCTACGATCGAGGAATTCCTTCCGGGTCCACAGAGAGAGTTTGGAGCGGCAGCAGCGTCAACATCTACATCCATTTGCTGAGTATACAGCCGCTTGCAGACCGAGGAGGACTACAACAGTGTGACGTCGGCTTGGTGCATGGGCTGGTCACATAATATGCTTTTAACTTATTGAGAAAGTGTGAGTTGGCAATTGTCGTTACTTGGTGAATTAAACCTTTTATCACTGATTTTATACAAGGATCGGGCGCTTTTTCTTTTCTTTTTTCCAATAGATATCGTGGGAGGTTGGTGAGCCCAAGAGAGAAGCAGCCTGGACTTTATTTTTTCAGTTAAAGGACTCATAAGGACATTTAAGTACCATTCATTTTCCTATTTCATGTTTTTTTATTCATGTACAATGTGTTAATATTTTTATTTTTATCATTGCCACACATTTTTTTATATTTTTTTGTATTTTTTATATTTTTTTTATATTTTTTTTATATTTTTTTTATATTTTTTTCTTTTTTGCATTTATCACATTTTTGGTAATTAAGTTACATATTTTTTACACATTTTTTACATTTTACGGTTTTTATTCCATTTTTTATTTTTTCATTTATATATATATATTTTTTTTTTTTTCTTAATTATCCAATGTTACCTCACCACAATCCAATTTTATATTGTATTTTAAATAGACATATGTGCTGGGTGCATCATCTTGCTGCACAAGATCAAATTACAGCAATTTGGGTGTCACTGACAGGGGCGCTGTCTTAATTTCTTTATATATATATATGTATATGTATATATAGGTGTCAAAAGGAGAGCTATTGAGCATGGCATATGAATACAACAAACGACAGAGAAGCCGAATGCTACATCAAATATGTATACCCTACATCCAATATGTTAACCCTGCTTGGCGGTTTAAGAGATCCCCATGAACTGTCATGGCAGATATTTTGCTACACTCCTCCAGTAGGATAGGATGGAGGTTTAAACTGGACATAGGCAGTTCACCGGTTTCTTGTAAGTAAGCCCTGATTAGGGCTCGCACTATGTAGTGTTATTTCCCAGGATGATTGGGTACTTGGACTGCTCTTGGGGTTCGGGGCATACCATTGCCTCCACATCCATAGGGTGCGATTTGCCTGTGTACAGCTGGAGTAACCCTAGCCGAATCTTCACTATCCCATCAATGGGGTAATCCTCATTGATTAGTCCCCTCACCTTCATGTGTTCCACCTACTGCAAGTGGCGGTGCTTGAGGTGTTGGTTATAGAACCCACGGTACACAATAGTCATCTGTGAACCGGTGTCTAGCAATGCCGTTGAATAAACTCCATCCACAATGACGCGTATGATTGCGGAAGGACCAACTCTACTGCAAGCGTCCAATGGTGGGGTTCCATCGTTGGGGCTAGGCTCAGGAGGGGCTTCGGTGGGCTCTGTCTCTGCTGTCTGAATGCAGCAGATCATGGATTGGGCAGAGCTCTTTCTAATTGGAATTTTTTTTTGTTCCTTCTCTGGGTATTCCTTGGAGAAATAGCCCTTCCGACCGCAGCCGTAGCAGATTACTTCACTAAGGTCAGGGTGAGCCTTGTACCTGGGAGATGCTCTTCCTGATGGTTTGGACCAGACAGAGAGTGACTTGGGTTGAGTCTCCTACTCCCTGCTATAAGGTTCCTTGACCTTTGGAGCAGATGCTCCCTTGGTGTCACTCTTGAGGGGTTCTTTGTTTTTTTGGGGGTTATGAAAATGCAGCTGCACCTCGTGTCTTCTGAAGCGTCGCATTAAGTCCATATAGCTGGGAGGCACTGTGGTGACTGGGGCGGCCCGCATCACCAGAGCTATGGGGTAGGAAGGTAGCAACCCCTTCAGTAACTGTTTGGTCCGGTACCGGTCTACTTCTGTGGCGGATACAATGTTCTTGGATAGCAGGGTCTCTAGGGACAGCTGGAACCTATGGACAAAGGCGGACAAGTCTTCTCTTTCTTTTTGGTGGAGAGCCTTGAACTCAGTCATTAGCTTGTCTTCGTCGTTCTCGCTCGTATAGGACTGGGCTAGCATGTCCACCAGCATGTAAGCCGTAACTTCTCCTTCTACGTCTCGATACATCCTTACCAGTTGTGCGGCCGGTGGTCAAAGACACTCAACCAGTCTCTGTCGCTTGATGGCTTCCGACTTCAGGGGGGTGATCTGGTCCCAGACCACCACGAGCCAGGATGCCGCCACTTCCTGGCTTTGTCAATCACTTATGCTGTGTCCCTATCCTATGGGCTGTTCCCTGCAGCAACCACAAGCTGAGGGGAGTCGGGGCCTAGCAAGGGCCTAAGGGGGTCTCTGTCATAGTGCAGGGGTCACTGGCTCCCTGCACATTCACACCCTACCCTTATCCTGTCCTAGCTCCGACTGCCGCATTGTCCCAGCGCACCAAATGTATATATTCCCTTCAGCAGGGAATCCTAGAGCCCTATTGGCTCTTGCGCAACATGTGGTCCTCGCCCCTATGCATTATGGGGCTTGTAGTTCCCCATGGAGCCTACTCTCACTATTGCACCTCGCGCGCCTGTACTGTGAATGTGCGGCATCTCGCGCATGCGCAATGTTGTCCAAGATGGCGGCACCCTACACAGGGAGCCACTGGAGCTCTCGGCGAGCCCTTCGCCACTCTGATGCTGTCGGCACCTTCTGTACGTTCCTCCACTATAGTGGAGGTAAACGGGGGAAACAGGGACCAGGGGGACCCTGCTATAGTAGAAACAGGGAAAATGTAACTATGTTTGAAATATTTTTCTATATTGTATAAACAATTGAAACACCGAGGACTAATAAAAATGACCCTTAAAAACATTATACATAGTCTTTCATATTTTAAAATGTGAAAATAGTTCTATCGTTTGGTATAATGGAATGAACATATTGAATATTTGATTAAACATAGTAAAGTTTATATGAATGTTCATACTTTTTATTACTTTAGAAATGATTTACAAGTTTATTATTTAATATATTTGTTTTGTTACAGTTCAGGCATCTATTGAATAGTGATTGAAGTGGCATACTTTAATAACTGAATGCATATGAAGTTATAGATCTTCACTGCTTGCTTAAATAGTTTTTAACAATTTGAAAATGTGTCTTTGTCTTTCTGATATGCTTATTGACCTACCAAAAAGGGTTTAGTACATTTACATGGTGCACTTTGCTGCTGACTGCACTCAAGGACTCTTTTGGAAATAATATCCAACAAATAAATGAGGCAATCCTGCTGTGCAAAAACAAATAGACAAATAAAGAAAACAAATGAAAGTACCTATCTTATTAGTTTTCTAAATGAATAGCAAATCTTGTAACAACATTCTGTACCTGAGTATATTTAGATTAGAAAATTGTTCAGCAAAGAACTCTATAACCTAGCATTAACATTGTCTGAAACTGTTCCATTTCTCACTCTAATTGTATCTGGACTGTTCACAGGTAACAAACACAGAATATATAGTTTTATACCCTTGGAGATTTTATCATGGCAGTAAAGGTGCTTGCCATCTATGCCTTTTAGATTTGTTAGTCATGATATCTGTAACTGGAAGTACTTACTCATTGGATACAAATTTAATAATGCTAAACTTGTATGCGAATATCTGTATTTTTATGCTTATTACATCAATTACTTATGTAGCATATAAGCAGTAAAATATTGTGAATCATTATAAATACAATATAACATAGAGCAATATATCAAGAAAGAACAAAGATTCCACAAAAATGTCCAATCTAAGTATTATGTTGGAATACTTACAGAGACCACAGGAGCCGTGTACAGTGCTGTAAGTTTATTCGTTTTCTAGTGCATAAGAGGAGAATATGATAATGTGTGTTGATTTTACAAACAGTACTTGAAATAGATTGTACAGACAAAAGTAGAAGGCTGAAGACCCAATTACTAGAAAATAAAAAATATTCAAGATTTGGTATAATGACTGCATACAGCTTTAGCTGTAGAATAAAGTTATTGCAGGTTGTAAACATTTTCAGAGTTTGGAAAACTCCCACATCTCTTCTCCAAGTTTGCAGTATGTAAATCTAGATTTTTTTTCAGGACCGATATGGATACTAGAACTTTGAACTTAAGCTGGAAAATAACAGAATGTGGCCCTCTGCTCATACAGGCAACATCTATTGTGATTCTGAGCACTCAGCTTTATACTAAAGTGACTGCAGATAGAAGTTGTCAAATATGCTTTAGTCCATTTAATTCTCTAGTTGTACATAAAACATTGCATTACTGGGAAAAGACACCTGTCCCATAAAGTGTGTGCACAGGTCACCGACTGGGCTGTTTCTTCAGTATCAGCTGGGCTAAACTGACCAACAGAAAATGTGAAGCTGCATTATCCCCTTCAGAGTATATATATGTAACAGTGTTTCCCCCACCCAATGGTAGATTCTGCCATTACAGCGTGTGTGTGTGGTGCATGCTAACTTTTGGTGAGCAGGAGGGCTGAGTCGTCCGCCAATGTTTGTGGGGACACAGGACAAGCTTCTGGGGCACATACCCGACATAGATCTTTAATGGTACAGTGCCTCCATCTGCCGTGGGCTCCAGATGTATAGAGGCAATCTCCCACGGTAGAACACAATTCCCTCTCCTTTCCCAGAAAGATCACACATCAGGCAGGAGGTATAATAACTGGAATGGTTAATTCTGTTCAGCTCAATGCAGTCACAGCAGGCCTCTGCCCTATGCAGTCTCTGGTGTTATATCCAGCTGTAGGATGATCCCTGGAAATGCACTATGGGTCAAGGGCCCCTGCAGCAGATGGATCCTCTATCAAGTTCAAGGGAAAGGTACACACTCACTCTCCCCCAAGGGGAAGAGGAACAGGGATGGCCAGAATTCAGGCAACCTGTGTGTGACCCTGCCTCTCTCAAGTGGGGAGAGGCACTGACTAAATTTGGGTGGCGATCCCCTTAAGTACAGCAAGGAGGAGGGCACCAGGACTGACCCAGGATTGGGTGAACTCAGGCCTGATTCCACCTCCTCCCCTGTCACTCAAGGGCACAGCTGGGAGTGGGAAAAACCCATGATATGTACTGGCAGTCCTGCTCTTACCAGTAATTACTGCAAGTGAGGGCAGACTGGTAGCCAAGAACAAGCCCTGGCTACACTCTAACTCTGGTGGGAACTACCATGTCCTCACTGAGACCGCAATTTGTGGGTACCAACTTCAGATGCATATCCTAAACATAACAGTACAATCAATAACAACAGTATGAAAATCACAATGCAAAAGATAGATACAGATGCAGCAACGAGTATCCGAACACTTGCCTTTGAAAATCTGGGACAATCTCCCAGTAATGCCGCAACATTTCTTTGACATTTCTGCAAACAGACTAATGGCCCATTGGATTAACACAGTGGGGGTCCCTGGAAGTCTCATTCAGTTTGAATGGGACTGCCAGGGACCCCCGCTGTGTTAATCCGATGGGCCATTAGTCTGTCTGCAGAAATGTCACAGAAATGTTGCAGCATTACTGGGGTATTGCCCCAGATTTATTTATTTATTTTCCCAGGCAAGTGTTCGGATTCTCATGGCTGCATCAGTATTTTCTGTATTACAGTGCATAGAACTTTCATTACATCACAGCATTCCATGAAAACCCAGGTCGTTCCCAACATGGAGAACCTAATTACTCAGTAGTAATGCTCCAGGTCTGGTTTGTGGACAAGTGCCCCAGTACTATTAGGCATAGTTACAGACAGTACCCTCTTAGTGTGCCGTTTGGATACATATTCTACCCGGTCCATGTTTATGGATCTTCCTACTTTCCACATCCCTACCAAGTAAGCGACCCTTTCCTCTACATGGTAGAAAGAACTCATACAATGAGCAGTAATGTAGGCCCAGTTTACATCAAGCAACCACTGTTCCCTGTTCTCATCAATTTCCCGCACGATAGGTTCTGGCACATACGGGTATTTGAATCCATGGAACTGCCTATAACGCTGCACCACATGCCGCTATGTTCTACTGATTTTAGTGAGTCTATGGCCTTCAGCTTGGCCTGGCAGAACCCAGAATAAGGGTTCCTGTACGGGTGGTTTACAGTACCGTAAGTCTACCCCATTAGGCTGCATTATCCCAAGCCTGATCTCATGCTCCTGACAACTAATTGCTTCCGCCGTCTCCTCTGGGCCGAACTCTCCCTCCGTCCACCAGTAATCTACTATGTCACCCTCTTCCAAGATGAGTCTGGTGCGGTGCATGTAAGGAATATACACCTGGAACATGGGATCCCACCATGGTAGGGACTTAACTGGAGCAGCCTTAGTAGTTCCCGACCCGGAGGTAGTATGGGAAAAGAAACCTGAGGTCAGAATTCACCAACAACACATACTGACTTCCCCCAGAAGTGACCCTGCATGTCATCTCCTTATCCTCATCCTCATCACCTGGAAACAAATCCCTAATGTCCCAATCCTTCCAGTTCTGAGAAAGAACGGCTGTTTCAACAGGCTCTGGGCCCACTGCTTGGGGCTCTTCGAAAAAGATGGTCTGGACAGTAGAGTAGGGGTAGCAGTACTAGTAGAGGGGCATGGGGCTTCACAGTCCTTAGAGTTTCAATCAGAGTCCTTGGTTTTGAGCCCACCCTAACTAGATGCTAGCGCTATGCTGACTATGTAGGGTTACCTGCAACCTCAAGAAGCTCCGCGGATATCACCATGCACGCGCCCGCACGGAGATGTACTCATGACATCACAGGGACTGGCCCCGCCTCCCATTCACGTCACGGCGCCGCACAGCGCACACACGTGATGCGTGTGCACTGCTCCCTAGCTGCATGTCAATATCCACTGATCACCTAATCACTCCCACCTGTCTCCTGCACTGCTCCACCTATCCCTGCCTCCGCTGAGGCCGCACCTCCGTTCCTCCCCTCTGTCTGATTGGATCTCTTCCCTTATATATGCTCAGCTGGCACTTTAGCTGAGCATAGTTCTTTGTAGCCTTGCTGTTCCCACATTCCCGTTTCCAGTTTTGTCTTGCCTTGTCCTGCCTTATCTTGTTTACAGTTTGACTTTCAGTGCACCGACCCGGCTTGACCCTTGGATTCTGTTTCTCTGGACTACTGACCCCGGCTTATCTCTGACCTTCCACATCTCTCCAACCCTGACAACGGCACCCAGACATCAACTATTCTACTGTCTCCTACCCTCAACCTCGGCAAGTATCTAGGCTCTCCTTATATCTCCAACTCCAACCCGGCAACCTTAACCATCCACTCTCCAAACGTGCCTCAAGGATGAATTGGCTGCTCAGGAATGACGAAATAACGTAGAAGACCTCATCTCTGTATGTATATGAGTCAACCAACGCCTTCAAGAGAGAAAGGCTGAACGGTCTCGCTCCCAACCACTTCCAGCCAGATCCCCCGTTTCCATTCTATTTCCCCTGATCCACCGATCACAGATGGACGACCGCTTCAACCAGCGTTCATCTCATTGCAGACCTGCAAACGCTTCACTCTAACAAGGGACGATAACCAAGAGGAGATCTCACTGGACGTGATCCACACGCCTTCTGTAGAGGTATTCTTGGGTCTTCCTTAGCTCCAACAACATAATCCCCACTTGGATTTGACCGATAAGGAGGAAATACAGTGGAGTAGCTGTTGTGCCAGATCGTGTACCAAACTCACGCAACAGATCTGTGGCATGAAGAACAACAAGGACGAAGGAGAAGTCCTGCCCGAGGTCTATGCAAATTTCAGAGATGCCTTTGACATAGTACGCTCTGAACTTCTTCCCTCTCATCGTCCCTTCGATTGCCCAATCGATCTATTGCCAGGGTCTGCTCTACCCAGAACTAGATCATATCCCCTTTCTCTTCCAGAGACCGAAGCAATGGCAAAGTATATCCAAGAGAACCTGAAGAAAGGATTCATTTGGAACGCCTCATCCCCAGCTGGGGCAGGTTTCTTATTCATCAAAAAAAAGATGGATCCCTCTGTCCTTGTATAGATTTAAGGGGCCTCAATAGAATCACCCTGAAAAACAGATTGCAAGGAATCAGGGAACACGTCATCTGCGGTGTGTTCCCTCCTTACCTCCTGCTGTACAGCATCCTGTTGAAAGAAATCTGAGAGCACGTCCCCTGTGGCATGCTTCCTTCTTGCCCCCTGCTGTACAGCCTCCTGCGCACCTTACAGAGCGCGCGCACCCACGGAGGGCTTTCAAGGTTCCCACGGAGCTTGGCACCGCGTCTCAGCTTGTGCCACATGGCTGCACTGCATGGCGCGAACACAGGACATGCATATACCACTCCCCAGGTGTGCATCAACTCTAATATCTCCCCCACCTGTCTCCTGCTTCTCACAGCCTATCCCTGCCTCCACAGAGACCGCTCCTCCGCTCCACCCCACTCTCTCATTGGACTCCTGTTTCTATATATGCTCAGCTCTGACACTTCCTCTTTGGCTGAGCATAGTTATTGGTAGCCTTGTGTTCCCACATCTCTGTCTCTGCCTTGTTCTCTCTGCATTATTCACCTTGTTGCTGCTTACCTCCCTGTGTACCGACCCAGCTAGACTTTGGACCCTGCTCTGGATTATCGACCCCGGTTTGCCTCAGACCTTCCGACCTTCTCCATCCCTGACCACGGCAAATGGACAATCTACTTCTCTATTGGCTCCAACCCATGACCACGGCACCTCAGACTCTGACTACCCTCCTGGCACCTACCTACAAACTCTGCAATTATCAAGACTAACCCACTCTCTCCTACCCAGACCCGGTGACTATCCACCCTCCAGGCGTGCCTCTTCTGCTATGGGTGTGCAGTTCTATACTTTCACACCTCTACAGCCTGTTGGCAAGTTTTCTCCCCTGTCCACTACAGAGGCCATTCCGGTTAGCCTTCGGCACTTCAACTGGGACAGCGTGGGTCTATCCTCACAAGGGTTGACTCCGTAACGTCAGTAGTGCTGCGAGTGGTGCCGTGAGGATTTTAGCTCTTTCAAGGGAATCCATTGAGCCTGTAGGTTTTTGGGGTGAGCAAGCGTAACATGTACCTTAAACATGCCCTATCCAACTAATATTTCCTTGCTGCACGTGCATATTATTACCACCTAATTGTTTATAATATAATTTACTATTTTACACTATGGGAGGTTGTGCACTGTCTTTTTTTCTTTTCATGTGCCAAAGGTGTTGAGGCACCAATATTGACAAGCAGCAGACCTTCCATTCTAAAATTAAGGTTAAAAGTTTTTTTACCTTGATGCATCTTATTACTTTGATCACATTATTCACTTCTTGTGTTCACTGTTTTATTATTAACTCTATATACTGTATATAGTATCACTTTATTAGTACTATTTGTGCGCAGTTTAATGATTTTGGTTTAACATCCCCAATGTGTGTGTTTATCATCCCCAGACCAATGGACAGACTGAAAGAGGTTACCAAACTTTGTAACAATATTTACGGTGCTTCATTTCCGATGCCCAAGATGATTGGGTGGACCTTCTCCCATGGGCAAAGTTTGCCCATAATTTTTTAAGGAACAAATCTACACAAGAATCACCATTCTTTATCAATTATCGATTTTACCCGGCACGGCCTCCCATTTCCTCTCCTCCCTCCTGGGTCCAAGCAGCGGACAACATAATTAATTATTTACAAGAATCTTGGAAGAGGTTTTAGAGGTCTCTTGTGGAGGCAACTCGCAGACAAAAAGTTCAAGCGGACCGTCATCGGCGCAAGGTGTCTCCAACTTCAAACCAGGATACCGGGTGTGGCTCACTTCCAAAAATATCAGGCTGAAGACACCGACCCTCAAACTGGCTCCCATGTTCCTGGGCCCATTTTCCATTTTGGAGCAAATTAATCCGGTCACGTACCGGTTACAACTGCCTCCTTCTATGAAAATACCTTCTGTCTTTCATGTTTCTCTCCTTAAGACTGTGTTTCAAAGTTCACAATTTCCTAACACTTCTTCTACTCCTAAGCCGGTGATCGTACAAGGTCAAGGGGAGTACGAGATATAGTCCATTATCGACTCTAGAAGATCAAGGGGATCAGTCCAGTACTTAGTCCACTGGAAAGGGTTTGGACCCGAATAGAGGTCTTGGATACCCCATCACCAAGTACATGCTCCAAGTTTGCTGAGGCGCTTCAACACCAGGTACCCCCAAAAGTGATATTGGAGTTGTCCTGAGGTGCTCCTCAAGGTGGGGGGGGTGTACTGTAAGGAATTGGGGAACAAGTCCCCTGCGGCATGTTCCCTCCTTACCTCCTGCTGCACAGCATCCTGTTGCAAGAGATCTGAGAGTGCGTCCCCCGCAGCGGGCTTCCTCCTTGCTCCCTGCTCTAAAGCCTCTCACGCACCTTATATAGCGTGCGTGCACCCACGGAGGTCTTTCAAGGTTCCCATGGAGCTTGACTCCGCGCCTCCCCTTGTGCCACGCAGCCGCCCTGCACGGCGCACACACGTGATGCGCGTGCACTGCTCACCAGCTGCACGTCAACTCTAATATCTCCCTCACCTATCTTCTGCTTCTCACAGCATATCCCTGCCCCTGCAGAGGCCACTCCTCCGCTCCACCCCCTTCTCTCATTGGACTCCTGTTTCTATATATGCTCTGCTCTGTCACTTCCTCTTTGGCTGAGCATAGTTATTGGTAGCCTTGTGTTCCCACGTCTCTGTCTCTGCCTTGTTCTTTCTGCATTTATTACCTTGTTGCTGCTTGTCTCCCTCTGTACCGATCTGGCTAGACTTTGGACCCTGCTCTGGATTATCAACCCTGGCTTGCCTCAGACCTTCCGACATTCTCCATCCCTGACCATGGCAAATGGACAATCTACTTCTCTACTGGCTCCAGCACTTGACCACGCACCTCAGACTCTGACTACCCTCCTGGCACCTACCTATGAACTCGGCAATTATCAAGACTAAACCACTTTCTCCTACCAGCGATCTTGACTATCCACCCTCCATGCTACCTCCGCTGCTGTGGGTGCGCAGTTCTATACTTTCCCACCTCAGTACCGTGGGTCCCGCCTTGTTCGTGCTTGTTCGTGGTGAGCGCAAGCGTTACACAGATACCCTTTACCTCTCATTTCTGAGTTTTTTGATCTTCTTCAGGGGTCCACCATTTTTTCTAAATTAGATCTCCGGGGGGTTTACAACTTAGTTGCCTTTAACACGCGGGACGTCCACCCAGACCCCAAACGACCCTTTACTCTGGAAGTATATGCTTCCGATGTCGGGGCTGGGGTCATTTTGTCCCAAAGACAATCACCCCCGGTCAAACTACATCCTTCCGGGATTTTCGCTAAGAAATGCTCCCCAGCAGAAAGAAACTATGATGTCGGCAACCGGGTACTCCTAACTATCAAACTTGCCTTACAAGAGTTGAGACACCTCCTGGAGGGAACCGAGAGCTCAATCACAATCCTCACGGACCACAAGAATTTGCTCTATGTAGAGAGCGCCAGATGCCTGGGAGCTCGTCAGGCCCATTGGTCACTTTTTTTTCAAGGTTTAATAATATATTTTCCTTTTTTTGTTCCAAAAATTTGAAAGCTGATGCACTATCTCGTCAGTTCTTAGCAGTGGACAAATCAGGGTACATATCCAAAACCATTCTTCCATCCCAACACATTCTTGCTGCAAACTCATTTGAAGTCTTGGACGACGTTCTGGCAACCCCCATACACATTCTGGAGGGTCTAGAGGTTCCGGAGGGTTGTTAATGCGCCGCACGCCAATTTTGCAAAACAAATTTGGAAAAGGAGCCATTTATCCAAGTTTGTCAGTCATCTGGGTACTAGAAGAACCACAGATATGATCAGAAGAACCTTCTGGTGGCCCACCATGCTCAAGAACATTGAGGAATTCATTAAAGCCTGCTTCATCTGTGATCGGAACAAACCACCAGGCCTTCTTCGTCCATTACCCATACCGGACCGTCCCTGGAGTCATCTGTCTATGGACTTTATCATTGAGCTACCCATCTCCAGAGGAATAAATACCATCCTGGACATAGTCGACAGATTCTCGAAGTAATCACACTACATTCCGCTAAAAGGACTACCTAATTACGCGACCCTAGCAGACGTGTTCATGAGAGAAATCTTTTGCATTCACGGCATACACTTGACTATAGTTTCTGACCACGGATCCGAATTAAATTCCAAATTCTGGCGCTCAGATTCTTTGGTCCTTACTCAGTCCTGGAAAGAATCAACCCGGTAGCCTATTGTCTCCAACTTCCTCCATCGATGCAGATACCTTCCGTGTTTCACGTGTCCCTCCTGAAACCGGTCTTTTCTAGTTCTAAATTTCCAGACACTTCTACCGCTCCTCCATCGCCCATAATTGTACAAGGACAAGAGGAGTATGAGATTCAAACAATCATCGATTCCAGGATTTCAAGGGGAATAGTACAATACCTGGTGCACTGGAAGGGGTTTGGACCTGAGGAACGGTCTGGATACCCCATCACCAAATACACACTCCCAACCTCATCAAAAAGTTTCATTTGGATGTGCATGCGTGGCAGGTTGGAGATGGTAGTGTAATTACACAGCTCCACCAACCGCCGGCAGAAAATAGCTATTAAACTATAACAAAACCGACTTTGGAAATTTTTGAAACAGAGCTAAGGATCTCTAAACATCCCCCGGATCAGCACATAAGCCCAAAAGAATTATGGCAGCGACGAGTCAAAAGACCCGGCGCAAGTCAGATGTTCAGGCCTACTTCACCGGCCAAAGCAAGACTGGAGCAGCGGAGCTTTCGGCAGTGTCTGACTCTGACTCGGCCCAGGACATGGAGGGATCGAGGGCAGCTGCGGAGTAGTCCAAAATAATAAAAAAAGAGATATCTCGGCTGCTCGTTGATTTAAAATCCTTTTTTAGGGGAGAAGTGGAGGGGCTCAGGCAAGATATCCTCCAGATTGGGACAAGGACAAATGAACTGGAGGAGCGGATGGATGTCAGCTCTAAACAACACAAGGAAACTAACTCACGGATGCAAGCCTTAGAGCAGAGAGTGGCTGAACTGGAGTCCCGCCAAGAAGATGGTGAGAATAGGGACAGGCGGAATAACTTAAGAGTCCGGGGGATCCCTGAGGAAATACTGGACCCGGAGGCCCTGCTGACCCGGTGGATGGCTTCTATCCTACCGGAAAAACCGGAATCCGAATTGAGGATGGATAGGTGCCATAGAGCCCTACGATCAAGACCGATGCCCTCAAATCCCCCTAGAGACGTTATCCTGTGGCTCCACTACTTCTCCATAAAGGAGGAGGTGAGCAGGATTGCCGAGCCACTCCTCACATCACCTACGAAGGCATCACCCTCACGGTGTTTCAAGACTTGTCCCCCCTCACTCTGGCCCGGCGGAAAGCTGTAGCCCACTTCACGAAGGCACTAAGAGACAGCGAGGTGCGGTACAGATGGGCCTTTCCATTTGCCCTAGTGGCCATAAAAAATAGCCGACCGCACGTGCTTAAACACCCATCGGAGGGGGCGGCCTTTTTGAAAAAGCTGGGGGTTCGGGGGACCTCGGACACTGCTCCGGAGGGAGACCAACAGGGGAATAAGGCGGACATTTCACCAAGAAGGCCGGGATCCTCATCCCCAAAGGAAAGGAGGCAGGAAAAGGACGGGGGGGGGGGGCAAAAGTCCCTAAGCCACTGACTCAATAAAGATTTCGAAGTTATATTGCGCATGTTGCGGTAAAGAAGAATGTTTATACCCCTCAGAACAGTTGAGCAATCACCCTAGCTGGGGACAATACCAGTGCTAAGATAGCAAGTTACGGGGGTCTACATATTTGACTTTGATCCTGTGGAACTAACACCCCTTCTCAAGTCCTAAGATGGCTACCTTTGCCTTACCTGGGATAGAAGACGGGAACAGGGCGTGAGGATTTCCATGGCGGCGGGGTTTTCGGCGGGAGAGAATGCTCCGCGAGTGAGACCCGCCCAGGGAGCTGCCTTCGGACCCGCCTTCTCTCCGTGAGGATCTGCCTCCGACTGAGCCCGCCTCGCCCAGACTCGTGACGTAGCTGAGCCAGATCTCGCGAGATCGGCAGATGAGACGCAAACAGGGGAACCAGCGGAAGTCAGAGTGGTGGCCAGGAAGAGGCGACAACCCGGAATTGGAGCGGTCCTCCCTGGTGGGGGCGCGCGAGTTCCGCCGCCGGGAGAGGCATTTGAAGAAGCAAAGGGCTGGGGACGGGAACTTTGATGGCGGCACGAGAGGCAGAGGTCTTATAATTTAGAGGAAGTGGGCCGCGGAAGTGGAGGTGGGGAGGTTAGGAGCGCGGGAGGGACCCAGAAGTAAAGATAGCACCAAAGTGAGCTGAGACCCGTAATTGCGTTAAGGGGCCTGGAAATAATAGTAGACAATGCCAAACCTCGGTCAGGAGGGAGAAAATTTACGTGAGCTCTACCATATGAGAGCCGGCGGGGTCAAGGGGGATACCAGATTGGAGGAAGGGAGGGGTGTTGACTTAAGGGGGTACTTAGATTAGGGTTTATAGAGATAGAGTAGGGAATGAAACTGGAGAGAGAGAGGAGAGATAGGGGTAGTTCTGTTAAAGTTTTACATAGGTTAGTGGTTAGCAGTTAGGTTTTGGTTAGGCATAACTGCCGGCAGGGGGGGGGTAGTTAGCACTCTGCCTGCAGGTATGTGGGTCAACCCCGGGAGGTGGGGCATGGCCTACCTACCTGGCAAAGACCCGGATGTCCATGGCCGGTATATGGGGCCATGAAGCTGGACCAGGGGGGAGGGGGGTCCAGAGAGAGAAGATCTCTACCGGGCAATGAACCCGAGGTCCAACGGGACCAATACGGTTCTTTTTGTTTTTATGTGTGATATGTCTATGTGTTTTTCCCTCATGTTTTATCCCTTCCTCACCCCAGCCCCAAAAGGCAAAAGACAGAAGACGCCCTACAGATGCCAGCATTACGACTCACAAGTCCATCAAGAGATCGTAGGTCTGGGTAAGCGCAAGTTTGATTGTAAATTACTACTATACACACACCACACCATACGATGGCGGTAACTTTTATTTCACAAAATGCCAAGGGGCTCAATAGTCCACATAAGAGGAGGGTCGCCTTTTCGGAATTTAAAAGGAGAAGGGCAGATGTGGTCTTCCTCCAGGAAACACACTTCAGTTCACGGAACAGCCCAAAATTCCTAGATTCACACTATCGACAGGTATACCTATCTTGAGGAAAAAAAGAAAGGAGTAGCTATACTGATACATAATAATACCCCCTTCCAGGCTGAAAAGATCAAAAGAGATCCTAAGGGACGTTTCATTGTGCTGGTAGGACTCCTCAAGCAGTCTAGAATAACTCTGGCATGTGTATACGCACCCAGTGAAGGACAACCTTACTTCTTCGACACATTCTTCCGGAAGCTACAGCAGTGGGCGGAGGGACATATAGTCTTGGGTGGTGACTTTAATACGGTCATAGGCCCGAGAGTTGATCGCTCTTCGTCCCAGCAACCCATGAGGAGGGAGGGAAATATCCCCTTACTGAAGGGACTAAAACAAATTGGGCTAGTAGACATATGGAGAGAGCAGCACCAAGGAGAACGTAGCTACTCCTTCTATTCCCATCCCCATGACAGCTACAGTAGGATTGACCACTTCTTTGTGTCTGGCAGAATGGTCGCACAAATATCCGACACAAGCATACATGATATTACATGGTTGGACCATGCATCGGTAGAGCTAAGATGCAGTCAAATTGGGTCTGTTAAACCGGGAGCTAACTGGAAGCTAAACGAATCTATAATTAAAATACCGGATATACAGAAAAAAGTCAAAGCCGAAATTTCGGACTATTTTCGGACAAACTGCGGCAGTGTGGATTCCCAGTCTATGTTATGGGAGGCTTACAAGGCCACGATACGAGGGGTACTAATTGGTATAGCTGCGGGTAGAAAAAAGAGAAAGGAAGCCAAATTAACTCAGTTATATCAAAGGTTACACAAGCTCTCTATACTACATAACCGGACAGGTAGAGAGGATACATTGAAGGAGTTGAAGGATGTTAGGATTGAACTAAATCTCCGCCTTACCTCCAAGGCTGAGAAAGACATGAGTTGGACGCAGAGGAAGTTCTATGAGAAAGCTAATAAACCGGACACTATGCTAGCCACCAGACTCCGTAATAGGAAACCAAATTTTAATATTCAGTCTATTACGACAGCAGAGGGACGGATCTCCTCTAACCCCAAAGTTATAGTAGGGGAGTTTGCGAAATTTTACGCACAGCTATACAATGGGGAGAAGGTGGTTCACAACGCTAAGACAAGTAGTAAACTGCGGAAATTCCTGGCGGACGCGGCCCTGCCACAATTGACCAGATTAGAGCGAGAGGCAATCCAAAGCGACTTCACAGGGGAGGAATTGACAGCGGTAGTAAAAAATTTAAAGGTGTCAAAAGCCCCAGGCCCGGATGGGTTCTCCAACCTGTATTATAAAAAAATTATCGGAGTCCACATATGCTCCGGCTGTTTAATAAAGTGCTAGCCTTTCACGGAACAGATGCTCCAGGCGTCAATTTCAGTAATTCATAAAGAGGATAAAGATCCCACAAGTTGCCAAAGCTATCGGCCAATATCATTAATTAATACAGATGTTAAAATCTATTCTAAATTACTGGCCAACAGATTATGTGTAATCCTGCCGAGGCTAATCCACCCGGATCAAGTTGGCTTCATTAGAAATAGACAAGCGGCCGACAATACTAGAAGGATTGTGGATATAATCGACTTTATAGGAGCCAACGAGATCCGAAGCGTAGCCTTAAGCCTAGATGCGGAAAAGGCCTTTGACAGGATTGACTGGCCATACTTGGAGTCCACGCTTGGAGCATTTGGGTTTTTAGGCATATTCCGGCAGGCAGTCAAAGCATTATATGCTGCACCAGCAGCTAGGGTGGTCCACCAGGGATTCCCCTCAGATTTATTTCCAACTAAAAGTGGCACGAGGCAGGGATGCCCGCTTTCGCCCCTGTTATTCGCCTTATGCATCGAGCCACTTGCAGCACAAATTCGGAACAACGCTGATATCTCTGGAGTACAAATCCACTCTCAGGAACACAAAGTGGCTTTGTACGGAGATGACATTATTCTAACCCTTACTAAGCCGCTCATCTTGCTACCCAATCTGTTCGAGCTTCTAGAGCGTTTTGCCCAGATCTCTGGATTTAAAATAAATCAGACTAAATCAGAGGCCTTAAGCCTCAACATACCTAGAGAGATGGAGAAGCTGATAGAACTCAATTTTGAGTTTAGGTGGCGTCCTACATCCATGAAATACTTAGGAGTGCATATCACGAAAAAGGCAAGCTCTTTATATCAGGCTAATTATCACAGTCTGTTGGGGACTCTAAAAAAAGAGCTACAGGATTGGAAGGCATATGGTATTTCTTGGTTGGGGAGAATCTACACTGGCGACACACTTTATTCGAGCTCGGCTAGTCCCACGAATTCGGGTATACTCGGGTGTATTGAGGTTTGTGACTGTTTTCTGCCCGAGTGCATTGCATTATTTTCCAGGCAGGGATTGAAGCATTTTATTCCCGCTGGCTGCAATACTGCACAGTATATATATATATACTGCATTACAATTCATGAATTTATGCCATCTGGTAGACACGCGAAGCATTGCAGCCTATTAAATCATAATCATTATCATTTAACAGATCAGCCGCCCGTCAGCCAGGCATGAACCATAGCTGGGAAGGCAAACGCAACGGGGCTTGTCAGAGGTGAGGAGCGGCGCATTCCAGGTATCTGCCAGGTACATACTGGGTATTTGCTCGAATAAAGTGTGTCGCAGCAGTATAGCGTCAAGATGAATATCCTTCCCCGGATTCTATATCTGTTCCAAACTCTCCCGATAGCCGTGGTACGAGCAGACATTACAGGGCTTCAAAAATCAATCTCACAATTTATTTGGAACGGTAAAAAAACACGGATTAAAGTAAAAATGATGCAGAAAGCTAAGGAAGCTGGTGGCCTGGCGGTTCCGAGCGTTATATCCTACTACAAAGCGGCGCAGTTGTGCCAAATTATGCAGTGGCATGGAGATCCTGAGCTCAGGCGGTGGGTGGCACTGGAGAGAGAGGTGTGCGCCCCGCTCGAGCTCAAGGACCTGATCTGGTACCCGAGGACACGGGTGAAGGATGTACTCATTCCGCTGGCCTCTGTTCTCAACTCACTCTTGGTTTGGGAGGCTTCTAAAGGTAATCGCTCGATAACCTCCAAACACACACTTATGGCTCCCTTATATGGCAACCCAGATTTTGCTCCTGGTTTGGCAAACAAGAGTTTTCCGCTATGGCGCAAAGTGGGGATTAGGCGCTTGAAGGACCTGGAGGGTAGTGGCAAGATTAAATCCTTTGAGCTATTACAGTCGGAAACAGACATTCCTAACACTGAATTTATGAGGTACCTCCAGGTTCGGGCATATTACAACGCACACCCGGTGAGACCACCGTTAACGAATTTTGAACAGCTCTGTGTGCGCGGTACAGACACGCGGGGACTGATCTCTGCCTTATACAGAGGGGTGGTTAATACTGACTCGGACAAGACAGCCAAACCCCGTTTTATGGTTCAGTGGGAGGAGGATTTACAGGGCACATTAGAGGACGAGGACTGGTCTGCGGTGTTTAAAGCCACAGTTAGTAGCTCCATTTGTACGACATTGAAGGAAAACTCATATAAGGTGTTGTTACGCTGGTACCTCACCCCAGTTAGATTAGCAAAATTCATCCCGGGCTCTTCCCCGCTCTGCCCTAGGCAGTGCGGGGAACAGGGGGATCTGGTCCACATGCTGTGGTCTTGCCCGAAAATAGTGCCTGTCTGGACCCAGATCCGAGATTGGCTGCAGAGGATCTTCTTGGGGCTCAAAATTCAGCTGGACCCGTGGCTATTTTTTTAGGCAAACCTACGAATGAGTTATCTAGATCGGGTAACAAGCTGATAGCACATTTTGCTACCGCTATGAGGTGTGAGACAGCAGCATTGTGGAATCAGAATGCGATTTCTTCTATAGATAAAATCAGAAACAGAATTTGGTTCATATGCCGAATGGAGAAGTTAACGAGCTTAGTTAACGATTCGGCCGATAAATTCGAAAAAGTCTGGTCATTATGGTTGGCTCCGACGGATATCCAGGGGGTGAATGATGCCACAATATGGCTTTGATAGATTTAGGTGAGTTCTCCTTGGATGGGCGGCTGGGAGCTAGATATGACGGACGGACAGAAGGGATCCCCCAGGGACTTAGCAATATTCTAAATAAATAGAAACAGAAAGCTGAAGTGGAACTATTCCAGAGACCTCTGAGAGGTGGTGAAGAGCAGTGCGCCAGTAGTGGTGGTGCATGGCACCTGAAAACACGATAATAGTGGCTATGCTTCGCCGATCCCTTTCCCCCTCCCCCCCTCCCCGCCTTCCCTCCCTTTTTTTCTCCACTGTTGTCGTGGGTTTGTTGATGTTTTGTCCTGTTGTCTCCCCATCTTGTGTTCGTTTTATGTAGTTTGTCCTTGATAGTTCGGTGTATACGATGATTAGTTATCAAAATCCTGTATTCTTATGTTTGTATGCACAAAAAACTAATAAAGACAAAGTTGGAAAAAAAAAAAAAAGTTTCATTTGAAGTATCCAATCAAGGTATATTGGAGTCGTCCAGAGGCTGCTCCTCAAGGGGGGATACTGTGAGAAATCAGGGAAAGCATCCCCCACGGCGCACTCCCTCCTTACCTACAACCTCAAGAAGCTTCGCAGACATCAAAGGGATACGCCCTTTCCTCTGTTACTCGACTGCTAAAACTCTGACTCAGGCCCTCATTCTCTCCCGTCTCGATTACTGCAACCTCCTGCTGTCCGGCCTTCCTGCCTCTCACCTGTCTCCCCTGCAATCTATACTAAACGCTGCTGCCAGAATCACTCTACTCTTTCCTAAATCTGTCTCCATGTCTCCCCTCCTGAAATCCCTCTCCTGGGATTCGGAAGATCAAATCCTGCATCTCACACTGAATTCTCCTCCTCACTTTAAAGCTTTACACTCTTCTGCCCCTCCCTACATCTCAGCCCTAATTTCTCGTTATGCACCATCCCGACTCTTGTGTTCTTCTCAAGGATGTCCACTTTCTACCCCCTTTGTATCTAATGCCCTATCCCACCTTAAACCTTTCTCACTGACTCCCCGCACCTCTGGAATGCCCTTCCCCTCAATACCCGACTAGCACCCTCTCTATCCACCTTTAAGACCCACCTTAAGACACATTTGCTTAAAGAAGCAAATTAATAGCACTGTGGATAATCCTGGACACATGATACATAAAGCTTGCTCCTTTGCAGACGCACTTACCAGAATTCCCTCCTACTGTCTCTATACGTTCCCCTACCTACCAATTAGTTTGTAAGCTCCTCAGAGCAGGGACTCCTCTTCCTTAATGTTACTTTTATATCTTAAGCACTTATTCCCATGACCTGTTATTTATATCAAGGGGGAGAAAGGGCTCTAAGGAGCCTGAAATGCGTAGGGTTGTATGTATTAGTTTTTTGTTTGTCCCCATTTTCTATTTTATGTAGTCTTATTAAACTTTTTTAGCCCTCCACTCGGTGAGCTGATGGTGCATTTTTTTGGACGTTAGCGAATCTTTATTCCAATCCTCATTCATTACGTTGTTGCTGCTCGATTGGTATGACGCGCTGAGGATCAGAGGGTACGTGGGTGTCGACGCTTACTACATTCTCCCCCGTGAAACCACACGTCTGCAAGGGAGAGGAACGTTTACCGGACGGACCGGAAATGCTCTGACGCACTTCCGGCACTCGGGAACTCCGCGCTGGAGATGAGAGAAGGTGCAGCTGACTGCTAAGACGTCCTCGTCCACTCTGCCAGTAAGACAGCGGATCACAGAAGCAGGAGTGCTACAAGAGGGATCCATAGAGGTACCAATATTGTCTCTCTATTCCACAAGGATCTCAGGTAGCGGTTTCCATTGGAACTCCTCTTTATTATATACACTGTCTTCAGAGACTTCTCCAACTACTGTTTTATTGTTGTTACACCCACGTTCTTAATTCCCCTCGTTGCTTACCTCAGTTGTCCAACTTATTACTATATTATTTTTGGAACTCCCTGTTCAGAGCTTCTAGTAGCTCCACCATTGACCTTATCTTGTTTACAGTTTGACTTCCAGTGCACCGACCCGGCTTGACCCTTGGATTCCGCTTTCTCTGGACTACTGACCCCGGCTTACCTCTGACCTTCCGCATCTCTCCAACCCTGACCAAGGCACTCGAACATCAATTATTCTAATGTCTCCTACCCTCAACCTCAGCAAGTATCAAGACTCTCCTTATATCTCCAACCCCAACCCAGCTACCTTGACCATCCACTCTCCAGACATGCTCTTGTTGCTGTGGGTGGCGTTTATACTCATACCACCTCAACACCGGGGCCCCGCCTTGTTCGTGGTGAGCACAAGTGTTACACTCGTACACTTTCACAGGCAGTACATTTTAATACATCTGTATCAGCAATATCTGCCATTGAATTTAATTACACCAATCGCTGGTTCGGACTTGATTGCATGAATTAGGACTCCATGTAATTGTATAGATTCAGCCAACAAAGAGCCTAGGATCTGGGTAGGAACCTTCACTTGACAAAGGCAGTGTTACCCTGCCAAACGTTGGACTCTTTTGGCTAAATAAATATTTGTGATTAAGACCATGTGCCTGCATTTTCCTGATCTAGGAATGCATTAATACATAGTGACAAAGTGAGAATATGATGTAAGGAGGGGGGAGGTCGGACCTAACAGCACTGGTTCAATATGAGCTTGTAGGTGTCCTGAATGTTTTACAATTCTTGTTCAGCTGGTCTTAGCTGATTGGAGGGTGGCTCCTCCTACCTAGTTGAAGCTCACCCCCTCCCACATTTAAATGGTTAAAAGCTCACTCCATTGCATCTCCCACTCTCAGGGGAACTTGCTTGCTTGCAGTTTGATTGTGACAAATCTAAAACAGAGTGCTTTTCCTGGTAATGTACAGGTGAATAAGAGCTTCAATCAGACTTAGAACTATGCAACTAATTTTGACAGATTTATTATAAATCATTCTTCCTGGTAATGCACAGGCTATTAAGAATTTATATTTGTGTTAGGTACCTGTAACAGGGGAGTTATCCCTGTTCAGGTAACGTGCCTCTAATTCAGCAGTGTGGTGGTTAACTGCTGGTAGTCAATTAACAAACACCACCTGCCTGATTAGATTGCTTAGAAAAGCCTGTCTTTTGAGACAGGAAGGGAGATTGTGCCTGAAGTCTTACAACTTGTGAGACTGAATATGGGGATATTTGTTTTGAGCCTGCAAGAAGAAACAGCAGTGCTGCTTTCAAGACACAGGGGAAACATCTAAACCTGGATGCTGACAAACCCTGAGGAAAAGGGAGCAACCAGGGACAGGGAAGATTTTCCCTCCAAACCACTACAAACAGATAAGACTTTCATTTATAAGACTTTTTATATCTGTTCATTTCATGCTATATGTTTGGGGCTGGGAGACATGCTTATCTAAAGGGAGTTGTGGACTGCATAGTATTTCACTAGAAATACTCCCAAGTGAATAGAAGCTTTGTTTACCCCCTGTTTGGATGGTTTCCTGATGTTAAGGAAACAGGCGCAATAAAAGCCTTATTTAATTTCACCATAACCAGTCTCCCTTGCATAGTTCTGTGAGCGTCCGCCTACATATGGTCGTCAGAAGTGGGACGAGAGAGGTGGTCCTGGAAGTTAAGGGGGCCGGAATTTGGCTGTGAATTTTTTTTATGCTTTTTGCCTACAAACAGTCAGAGCAACATAAACATAAAAATCTCATGCAGCAGAGACCAGAGTTAAAGTGATACACACCCAGGCAGGAAACTTACACTGCACTGAAACTTACAAAACCACAGATGGACTCTTTTCCCCAATCCCAAGAGGAGAGAGAGAGAGACTGCTGAAGCAGGTAAACCTTTTTTGCCTATCACAATAAAGTGTAATATGGTCATTGAAATAGGGGGTTTGCCTTCCAGCCATAGTCAGGGTTCAAGAAGTGAGTTAGCCCTTAAAAGGGATAGGCGTTTGTTGTTTTCAAATGTTTAGCTGAAGCAGTGAATACAGATGGTGACCCATGAGCGGTACTGATTCTGCACGTAAAGGCTGCCACACCACATAGGACTACCAGTTGTGAATGGAGTATATGCAGAAAAGTGTGAAAATTGATGCAAGACTGTGCTGAAGCAGGGGAATTTTCAGTAAAGAGGTGCTGAGGGTAAAATTGCCTACTAGAAAAAAGGAATTTCTGAGCTGTGTAAAAGGTATCCCAAAGTGTGAAGAGTGAATGTCATAATACCCAAAGTTGAGACTGAACTCAAGCAGCAAACCACATTATTTGGCTGAAGCAGAGAGATTGCACCTAGCAAGTAAATGGTGTAAAGCAAACATAAGTTTTTACCTAGCAACTGCACATCCAGCATACCTAATGAGAGATTAAACCTAGTAAGTAATTTGTGTAAAGCAAATAGAAGTTTTTACCTAGCAACTGGACATCCAGTATACCTAAAGAGAGAGAATGCATGCACAGTACTGCTGATATTGTAAAACTTACCCAAGAAAAAGAAAAAAGTCTACAGAGATGCCTGTGAGAGCCACGACCTCTACAAGCAAAATATGCCAACCTGTAAGACTACCACAATTGGTTCTAGCAAATACAGTGGCAACAGCTGCAATAGCGCCTCCTGAGGTCAGGAAGAAAAGTACACCTGAGAGCCCCAAAATGGAGGACAAGATGCAGCATTCCTGTAATGAACCCTACCCCACGGAATAGTGGCCCTTCCAGTCCAATAAGGAGGAAGACATCTCTTACGGGGAACCCAAACTGAGTCACACCCACAAAACACCCCAAGAATGGTGGGGGTGCCTGAACTCGGCACTAACAGAAAAGACCGCTCTCTATGATGACGAATATGGTCGACAAGAGAAAGAGCGGGAGCAGTGGATCACCGAATATTTCCATCAGCTGTTACAGTTGCAAGAAAAGCCAGGTGGATCCAGTGACGCTGCTAAAATTTCGAATGAAGATGGAGATCCCAGTATCCCTGAGGGGACGGTGTCATCCAAAACAAAAAGGCGAAAAAAGAAAAAGAAAATTGGTTCGTCACTTACCGTGGAAGGAACAGACACGTCCGCAGATCCTGTGGAGAAAAAGGGGGATGGAGATGCCCTGCAGCCTAGAGAAAATGGAGAATTCGTCCCGTGGTCAACCGAATATCCAGAGGGCCCAATGCAGAAGTCGTGTACCCCAAAGAAGTGTCTGTCAGGTGCCAATAGTGAGGAACCCCCAACCAACCATCCCAGGGAAGTGGTGCCGGAATCAGTGAGTGTCGATCCCTTGACCAGCCCTGAGGATGCCCTGAAAAATGCCAGGCGTGACTGTGATCGGCTCCTGGAAAATAACGTGAAGCTACAGAAAGATGTGCTCACAATGTACACTTTGGCCAGGACAGAATTGGATGATCTCAAGACTGAGCTAGATACTGCAAAAGCTACTATTTCCGCCATGGATGAAAAGCAGAGCCCATCTGATATAATGATGGCTAAGCTGAAGCGGAAATATGAGGAGGCACTGAAGCAGATGACAGTCTTCCAGCAAGAGGTTCACACTCTTCGCATAGAGCTGAATGCCTCACAACAGGAGGTCAACAGTGTCCGGACAGACGTAGACGTATCTCAGAAAGAGGTTCATACACTCCGTAGAACACTGGATGCCTCACATCAGGGGACCAACAGCTGTCGCACAGATCTGGAAGTTTCCAGAAAGGAACTACACATTCTCACTGAGGAGCTGTTCATTTCTAAAGAGACGATTGTCAATCTTAATACAGATCTCCAAGTCTCTCAGGAGGAGCTTCAGACCCTCCACCTAGAGAAGGAAGTCTCATGCCAGGAGACTGTCATTCTCAAAGCAGATGTGCGTAAATGGAAGGAGGACTGCAAGGAGGCCCTGAATAGTACAGAGACTGAAAAAGGAGAAAATGTAAGATTAAAAAGAAAAAACTTAAAACTCAAAGAAAAAATTTTCATTTGACAAACGACGTCAAGGAAAAGAATGAAAAGCTGCACGAGCTTAAAGAAATAAATAGACTTTTGGAAGGCGAGAAGTTTGAAGCAGGGCACTGACTGCAGAACCAACTGCAAGGTCTGCGTACGCACCTCGAGAAGGCCGAGGAGAAGCAGCGAACTCAGCAGGAAGACAATCTGCAGGCTGTTAAAGAAATTCAAGTGCTGCAGGAACGTCTGATTACCCAGTATGTCCCCGCAAAGCAGCATGAGAAACTGAAGGCTACCCTGAGTGTCACCAAAGCATCGCTAGAGGCCAAGCTTAGAACCCAGGTGACCCGGCACAAAAGGGAGCACAAGAAGGTCCAGAAACTAAAACAAGTAACTGTGGCCCGAGCAAAGAAATTCATAGTTCTTCACAATGCAATAAAAATGTGGAAGCAAACTCAGAGAAAGCAAAGCGTGCAGATAAATTCCCTGAGAAATCGCACTCAAAAAAAAGGGATCTCTCGCGGATGAGATTACAGTTCTACAATGACAAGTATTGACCCTGACTAAGCGTCAGTATCCCACAGCCACAAAATCCCATGAAGACAAGGGTGCAGTGAGAGCTGGAAATACCGCTCGTCTGAAAGACAAGGTTGCAAAATTTGAACCACCTAAGCAAGCACTAGCAAAACTTTCAGCCACCCAACAGGCAATAAAAAAAAGGTACATGTGCTGAATCAAAACCAGAAGAATCCTTAGGTGATGAAGCTGAAAAGATGGGACATTCTCTCGAAGTGGGTGTGGAATTGCACCTTAATCCCAAAGAGGCTGAACTAGCAACCCCATTGAGTGGGAAAAGGGCAGAGAGACAGCTTCAAGAGCAGAAAACTCAAAGGGCTGTTTTTAAACGCTCTGCAACTGCTGCCATACAGTCTGCCTACAATAAGACAAGCACCCGACGCGAAGGAAATCTCATGACCACGCACATAGCAAAAAGACTATACTTAGAAAAAGTCCTCCTCGAGCGATTGAGGAGTGCTGATCTCAAGCACCTTCGGGAGGAGACACGAATAAACTGGAGAAAGGGTTCCAATCCCAGCGGGACTGAGGGTTCTCTTCCTCCATCCACTCTCATTCAAGTCACAGAGATATCTAGAATGAGAGTGGAAGGATGGGCTTTGGCCATGGCAAGCCCGAGCTTCCCACAAACAGGGGAGGTATGTAACAGGGGAGTTATCCCTGTTCAGGCAATGTGCCTCTAATCCAGCAGTGTGGTGGTTAACTGCTGGTAGTCAATTAACAAACACCCCCTGCCTGATTAGATTGCTTAGAAAAGCCTGTCTTTTGAGACAGGAAGGGAGATTGTGCCTGAAGTCTCACAACTTGTGAGACTGAATATGGGGATATTTGTTTTGAGCCTGCAAGAAGAAACAGCAGTGCTGCTTTCAAGACACAGGGGAAACTTCTAAACCTGAATGCTGACAAACCCTGAGGAAAAGGGAGCAACCAGGGACAGAGAAGATTTTCCCACCAAACCACTACAAACAGATAAGACTTTCATTTATAAGACTTTTTATATCTGTTCATTTCATGCTATATGTTTGGGGCTGGGAGACATGCTTATCTAAAGGGAGTTGTGGACTGCATAGTATTTCACTAGAAATACTCCCAAGTGAATAGAAGCTTTGTTTACCCCTTGTTTGGATGGTTTCCTGATGTTAAGGAAACAGGCGCAATAAAAGCCGTATTTAATTTTACCATAACCAGTCTCCCTTGCATACCTCTGTGAGCGTCCGCCTACAGTACCCTTGAGATGTGGTCTGCCGTGTAGTGGTTCAAGGGCTTACAACACTTTGGCCAAAATGTTAAACTAAAAGACCATTTTATTTAATAGATATCTATAAATATATATTTAGGCACTGTACCATGTATAAGTTTCACTGGATGTGCACTGAGCTCTGTCTGTGTTTCATGTTCTGTCTCTGGTTTTAAATATATATTGCCATGCTCATTAGCACTCCTCTGTGGCACTTATATGCTTATATATATGTTGTGGTTATTTTGGGGGTTCAATATGAGCTTGTAGGTGTCCTGTATGTTTTAAAATCAAACATTAGACAGTCCACATAAATAAAGTAAATAAAACTTTCTACTTACCCCTGCCATCATGAATGGCGTCCTCGTCACCATACTCCAGGTCCATGTCCTCAATTGACAGCAAGAGTACAAGACAAAAATACAATCTAATGGCCCCTCACCCCTTAATCACCTTGACGATAAATAACTGCTATAGTAATTAAGGGGTTAACCCACCCTCACCTGCTATCCACCCGGGAGGTCTAACCACCCACCCAAGGGCCACTATAATAAAGTAAAAATGAATAATACAAAAATAGAAAGTTGTTCCTTCTTCCAAATTTGCAATCTCCTTGTCTTTTTCTTCTTCGCACTAGCTGGCTTTTCTTGGACATCTTGGTCTGTAAAGAAAGGGACAATCTTCAATATTAATAATCACACCTTACATTATGCAATCCTGATTTGGGGGGGGGGGGGCTTTGGGAGACAGGACATGGCATTGAGTGCAGTACTTTAAATTATGACTACATTATAACTACACATTGCTACACATGAAAAAAATATTAAACCTTGACTATATTATTATCCACAGGTTTTAAGGTGTTGGGGGAGATAAAGCATGGCATGGGGTACAGAACTTTACATTAGGACTAAGGGTTTATATTATGTTTCTAGGGGTGTGGGGGGAAAGGACATGGCACGCATGGTTTTAAGCACAGTGCATTACCTGGCAGTATTGCTGGATACGTTTCCTGCACCAAAGGGGGTGTTTCCTGTGCATTGACTTCACCCAGCTCCAGACACGCAAAACATAAAAGAAGCATTAAACAATTAAATATTTATAAAAAAATTATGTTTTTATTATATTAAAAACATTTCCGGCGCATTTTTATTTGTAAATGAATTTGAAACATGAAGTCATCCCCAAAGCTGTTGGATTTCCAATGGACAGCCCTTCTATGCCTCAAAAGGGCATTGATGGTGTCTTTCATGGTTTTGTAGATAAGCGCATTCATACTGTAATGACGCTTCATTTGTTCCATAAAAGTTCTTCATAAATTATCAGGAAGCTCCTACTTGCCCCTATTGCCATCATCATACATGGGGGACCTTGGTGAAACTCATGGCTGTAAGGGAAATAGGACTGAGATATCAGGGCTCGAAAACCTGGAGTCTGGGGAACACTGGGCAGCCCCGGTGCAATTCCACCCATGTACCGGCAAATCATGCCTGCTCCCCGGCAGAATTAAGGGACTACCATTAGTTCCATCCCCCATACTCCTGCATACAAAATAATGGCATTATTACCCAAATATCCCACCTAAAACTTACAAACAGAAAGTTTCATGAGTTTGGGGCAAAGGGAACATGGAAAGTGGAAAAGTAGGGGTCACTTTAACTTTTTCATGTAAGGATACCCGGACCCTGGTTTATAGTGCTAGGTAACTGCCAGGGACCCATAGGGCACAAGGATAACCATATGGGCTTAACCTTTATTGTATAGCCTAGTTACCCTTGCCCGTCACAATTCAATTTAAAATTAAAAGTTGTATTTGTTATTATTCTGCATATGTTGTTTGCTTGATTGAATGCAAATGTGGTTTTTAATATGTGGGTCAAACTATAAGACCACTTAAAGATAGGTTTCTGGAACAGGAAATACATAGTTACATAGTTACATAGTAGATGAGGTTGAAAAAAGACGTACGTCCATCAAGTTCAACCTATGCTAAATTTAGACAACAGATACTTTATTCTACTTATTGATCCAGAGGAAGGCAAACAAAAAACCCCATTAAGGGGAAAAATTAATTCCTTCCTGACTCCAAGAATTGGCAATCGGATTAATCCCTGGATCAACATCCTTCCCATGTATACTTATTTGGTATATCCCTGTATACCTTTCCCATCTAAAAAGATGTCCAACCTTTTTTTGAACAAATCTATTGTATCTGCCATTACAGTCTCCATGGGTAATGAATTCCACATTTTAACTGCCCTTACTGTAAAGAACCCTTTCCTTTGTTGCTGGTGAAATTTCCTTTCCTCCAACCTTAAGGGATGGCCCGAGTCCTTTGTACTGCCCGTGGGATGAATAGTTCTTTTGAAAGCTCCTTGTATTGTCCCTGAATATATTTGTATATAGTTATCATATCCCCTCTTAGACGCCTCTTTTCTAATGAAAATAAATCTAATTTAGCTAGCCTCTCCTCATAAGTTAGAATGTCCATTCCCTTTATTAATTTGGTGGCTCTTCTCTGCACTCTCTCTAGTTCCATAATACATTTTGAGAGAGGTTATTCTGCCCAGAGTTTTTTTCAATAACTTGAGCCTTTGTTTTAGCAAAGATCCCAAACACATAAGTTCCAGAACAGTAAAAGGTATAGGTTTTATTATTACTAATAATGGAAGGAGTGATTGGTTTCAATGTTTATGTCAACAAGAGACATGCTGGATTTATTAATTACAGACTTTGGCACTTGAGTGTCTGACATAAATATAGATCTGGCAGTTTTTAATTAAGCTATGATCTTTGACGGCTCTGTTTTGATTATATGTTCAGTATTTTTTTATGTATACATATATTAACATTTATTTATCATTTCATTCATTTTGATAGCACATCATACATTCTTGATTTACTATTTAAACATTTGGATTCATGTTATGATTTGAAACATATTCTCAACACATTTTTTTATTAAGGATTTATTTTATAGTTTTGGAAGAAATAACTGTTAGATTATACATACTGTAGATTTATCTATTTAATTGGATTGCTGGGTTTATATATTTTTATTAATAAAAAAATAAGGTCCTCAGCACTCAAATGCTTTAAAAAAAACAGCTTATATTTAAATATAAAGCATCTTCTTAAAATAGTAGCATACGCTACAATTTGGGCTCAAATGGCCCTTTGTCAAGCCCTTGAAATGGGCCCTCTGCTCTATTATTTTACTGTCCTTAATGGAACTTCATTATGTGGCTGCGTGCAACTTCATCAGATTGGAACATGGGCGGAACCTACAGTAGCTTTTGGTCAAACAAGCTATACCATGAACATATAGATGATACTGGAAGGAGATCAAGACACAATGAAACATTGTTTTTTTAAATGTTTTATTAAAATAAAACATATTTGGCAGTGTAACTACATGTGTTACATGCATTCACTTTAAAGTAAAACATAACACTAGCACAAGGATTCAGTAAGCTCCTATATAGGTGTTTGAACCCCAAATAGTCATACTGTAACTACCATAGATATGAACTTTTTTTTGTTCTTATTTTCCTGTTTGAGTTTTATATAAAGGACTTTGAGAAGGACATTTACTAATAAAACTGAATTATTTTTCAGAAGATTCTATTTTGGCTTAACGTAATCATATTATAGATCTTACTTTGCCTCTTGTAGAGTTTTGTTTATAGATAAAGCACCCTGTAGTGGATCATGCAGCAACCTGCTGAGATAAAAAACAATAACATCAAAAAAGCAAAAAATCTCGATATATAAGCCTGACATGATACAAGTAGATTGAACACTTTTAAGTAAACAACAAGAACTTTAAATGCACCACTGGGGATACAATTCAATTTTCAGGCACAGAAAGCAAAAAAAAGAAATGTGAATGTTCTTTAATTACAGAACTGTAAAGTCCTTTGCGGTCAGCCACTTCAGGGATTCCAAACCTCAGAATAAACGCCTTTAGATCAAAACCAAGCAGTGCCCAATATTGTTCATTTATTTCATTTTATTAAGTTACCCATTGCCATTGCACCGGACAGATGCTACTTTTCTATATTTTTTCCTTCCCCAAATATTGTCAATCAAAAATGAACATATTGTTCTAGGGACTTAGGGTCATATTTATTAAGTGGTGCTATGCCATAAGACACCTTGGGTCAGATGCTCAAACCTTTCTTAAATCAGGGCTTATTACATGATGTTATGGGAAAACAGGAACACATGTAATTTTCTTTTCTTTTTGTTTTATTTTAATACATGCAGTAGTTGCTTAGCTTTAAGGAAATGTAATTACCTAAGCTGCCGATCGATCCATTCTCCCTTGATTGATCAGCAAAGATCCTGTTTTCCATGGTTGACAATATGGTTACCTATTTTAAAAGAGGAAGTGCTGTGCATTTTTAAATTGTTTCTATAGCAACCAAAGGAAACTTAATTTTTTTACAATGATTTACAGTGGCGGCAGCCTTCAGCCTCGTGCGGCCTTTTCGGCGCAAATTTTAAAACCGCGGGCAGATGCGGCATGTCCCGGTATGTTTAGGCGCCGCGGGCGTTTCATTGTACTAGCGCTATTAGCGCTGTCTCGCCATGAATGCGTGACATTCGGAAAACATCCCCGAAAAAATTCGGGGATGTAGGAAAATAAAAGGGACCGCAACAGTAAAAAGGGCAGTAAGTATTATATAATCATCACAAACGATGTATTAAAAGAAACCCATATAGTATTTTGAGTGTAAACTTAATACATTAAAATATATCTAAAAGGGCATCATGAATGCGGAGGGGATGCAATAATATTATCTAATAGTATGCAACAACATAAAGGTTAATACAGACATTAATGACACCGCATCACGATCATATTTCTATCCTATGCTTCTGTAATATCTATTATTACCGAAGCCTATGATAGAAATACAAATAACAGGTTTGATGCTTGTGGTTACCAAGGTATACCAAAGGCGCCAAAGGGATTAATATATATATATATATATACCTAATCCCTTTCCCACCTTAGTGGAAAGTAAAGCATTGCCTTTCAATGCTATACTAATGCTAAGGTAAGCAAGGGGTTAAGCCAACCCACCACCCCAGTGGGAAGCCTAACCACTCTCCCGGGGGCAACTATCCCTATCACCCACCACCCAAGGAACCTAACCCTTCTAGACTAATGCCTAATATCCCTATGAGCCAAATGTGGCTAATAGTGTTTTTGGGCATTAAGCATAAATAAATACACGTTTAAAAAACAATACAAATACATATTACACATAAAACCATTGATTATCACTGTGGGTAACTCGGCTCTCTCAATGGGGAGCAAAGATAACCACATTGACAATACATGGTAAACTGTAATTAAAAAAAATACATTGACAATATTTAAAAAACATTAATAAATATCCTTCATCACCTTAGTGCCAAACGGCTAAGGTAACTTCCCATATCACGCACCCCGTTGCCCCAAACATTGTCCCCTCCCTTCACAGTAATGGGCTATAATTCTATTAGGCAAATGTGCCCAATAGGACTTTTTCCCATGGAAAAGCATAAAAATAATCTTTAAACAAAATATACCTTACAATACATAATAAATATTAAGCCATTCAATATGTTGATTAGCACGGTTGCTACCTAAGCCCTCAACAGGGACCTAAATAGGCATATTGCCAATCAATGAATATCATTTAAAAAAAATAAGTGTTACTTATCCCTACAGGGATGAAGGGCCATCATCCTTTTTGTCAGGGGCAACAAAATACAATAAGGGACTGATGCCTAACCATTAAAAAAACCACAAAACAATTCATGCCCGATGGCCAAGAACAGCAAAAGCCAAAAACAACATAAACATAATCCTTGCCAAATGGCTAAAAAAAAAAAAAAATCAATACCATCTAAAATAGATTCAGGCCCAATGGTCTGTTTCCAATCTGGATTCATCCTGGATGATGGGTGATGAATCCTCAACTTGACCCGAACCAATGGAACTCCTTTGAAAGAAGAGCAGTCTCCAGTGAGTATTCCTTGTTTCTTCATCTTTTCTTCTTCTCTTCTTCTTTTCTTTTTCTTGCAGATGTTAACTAGTCATCAACTTCCTGTCAAATGAGAGGTCACATGGTAAATCCACCAATCCCATTGGTATGACTAGTTGACCCATGTGCTACTAACGGGTTAATATTTAGTGTAATGTTTTGTCATATCTATTTTATCATCTTTTTTTAGGTTGGTTTAGCTTATCTGGCCTATATATATATATATATATATATATATATAATCTATCTATTAACCCCGTGCGGTGTGCTGTCTCTTTACTGGTCTTTGGATTGGTTCGTATCATACTTATTTTCTATGGGACTAGCATCTGCTATTATAACCTTTTCTACTGCAGTGTGCTGACTGACCTTCATGTGTATATATATATATATATATATATATATACAAAAGGGGATAATTACTTCTGCGCTAGCTTGGATAACTGGATAGGAGAGAGTGTATGCACGTGAGGAGTAATAGCAATATAATTAACAATTGACTCCAAATCAAAAAAAAACATACAAACAAAAAATGACAAACAAAGACAACAAGGGACACAACACAGAAAAAGTGGAAAAATAAGGGACGGGAAGAGCCCAATAAAATAAGAGAGTGTCTGCTTAAACTGTGGGGTGCCGCTGTCAGTCTTCAGGAACAACCACTTTCCTCTTCACTCTATAAAACAATAAGAAGACAGTGCGGCTCCCATAGTATAATACTGTATAAAAATAATTTAATAATAATGCTGCTAGATTATGGACACTCACAATGTGTAAAAAGGTAATGAGCAGTGAATAAAGGTATCATGGCATATCACCCCTTAATCCATATCGTGCGCCAATCCTCGTGTAGCTGAACTGGTAGTCTCCATCGCGGATGCCAGGAACGTGCGCGCGCACCTCGTCTCTTCCTGGTTTCAAAGTCTCGCGATAATTGGTACTGGGAGATTTCGTAAGATCCGGACACAGTTCAAAATGCACTGTATGCACAGGCGGCTGGGATGTTTGGATTGAAAGGGTAAAATCGCCAAACAATAACAAATAAACAAATGGATAAATAAAGTCCATAAATAGGTCTTGCCCTAGGCGTTTCGTCGCTGCATGCGACTTCTTCAGGGGGCATAGAAGTCGTTTCCAAACGGTATCGTATTACTTATTCTTCATAATAGGATCTGCACCCACACCAGTGACTATTATTACGGAGTGCTTTTTGTTCTTTTTCTATGTTATACTGTGTGTGTATATATATATATATATATATATATATATATATATATATGTATATATATATATATATATATATATAATATATATATGGTTAAAAGATCACTCTATAGCATCTCTCACTCTCTGGGGAACTTGCCTGCTTGCAGTATGATTGTGACAAATCTAATACAGAGTGCTATTCCTGGTAATGTACAGGTTAATAAAAGCTTCAATCAGACTTAGAACTATGCAACTTATTTTGACAGATTTATTATAAATCATTCTTCCTGGTAATGCACAGGTTATTAAGAATTTATATTAGTGTTAGGGATCCTTGAGATGTGGTCTGCCGTGCAGTGGCTCAGGGGCTTACAACACTTTGGACAAAATGTTAAACTAAAAGACCATTTTATTTAATAGATATCTATACATATATATTTAGGCACTGTACCGTGTATAAGTTTCACTGGATGTGCACTGAGCTCTGTCTGTGTTTCATGTTCTGTCTCTGGTTTTAAATATATTTCGCCATGCTCAGTAGCACTCCTCTGTGACACCTATATGCTTATATATATGTTGTGGTTATTTTGGGGGTTCAATATGAGCTTGCAGGTGTATGTTTTACAAATCTTGTTCAGCTGGTCTTAGCTGATTGGAAGGTGGCTCTTCCTATCTTGTTGAAGCTCACCACCTCCCACATTTAAATGGTTAACAGCTCACTCCATAGCATCTCCCACTCTCAGGGGAACTTGCCTGCTTGCAGTATGATTGTGACAAATCTAATACAGAGTGTTTTTCCTGGTAATGTACAGGTTAATAAAAGCTTCAATCAGACTTAGAACTATGCAACTAATTTTGACAGATTTAATATAAATAATTCTTCCTGGTAATGCACATGTTATTAAGAATTTATATTAGTGTTAGGGACCCTTGAGATGTGGTCTGCCGTGTAGTGGCTCAGGGGCTTACAACACTTGGGCCAAAATGTTAAACTAAAAGACCATTTTATTTAATAGATATCTATACATATATATTTAGGCACTGTACTGTGTATAGGTTTCACTGGATGTGCACTTAGCTCTGTCTGTGTTTCATGTTCTGTCTTGGTTGTAAATTAGATAGATATATATATATATAAAGATATATATATAATATAGATATATATATAGAAGATTATTATAATATATATATATATATATTATCTGGGGGTGTCTGTATTTTTCTACAATACAAGAATCATTTTGTATATCATTCCTGGGTGTGTGTCTCTCATACTGGACTCCAATCTGGTAATATCTCCATTTCATACCTATGAGATTAGCATCGGGATTTCATTAATACAGGGTGCTGGTTGTTGTTGCATTATATATATATAATGAAGGCCCTTACCAGGTAGACCATGGAATCCAGGGATCCGAGGGACACACAGCAAAGAAGAGACAGCCACTTGGTAGCAATGAAAAAATATTTTTAAACAGCAGGCACAATCACCGAGCCGTTTCGGTCCTAGGGACAGGACTTTAATAAAGGTGTTGTCCTCGGATTCCTGGGTTCCATGGTCTGCCTGCGGAGCAAGGAGCTTTCATTATACTGTTCTTATGGGACTAGCACCTGTTACATCTTATGTGTGTGCCATCTGCTCTTTTATACTATATAATTATTTATATATATATATATAAGAAACATTTCAGTAGCGCCATCGTGATAACAAAAGTGACAAATAAACCGTGCAAATTGTGTATAATAGTAATGAAATTAAATGTAATAAACCAATCTAACAATATGAAAAAACCATGAATGTGAAAAAAAGTGGTAAAATGTGAAAATTGAAGAAAACCGTGCCAATAATATTAATAACATATATCAAGCAGGGAAAAAAAGGGGAACAAAAATGGAAGAAAGTCCAACCCTTGGTACAAGTCCAATAGAAGTTCTGGAAATTAGAACTGATGATTAGGGATCCACCGGCTGCTCTCAGAAGGAATACCAATTCCAGCCAGCAGGAAAAATATAGAAAGAGAAGAAAAGAGAGCGCACGTCCCATAGTGTGTAAAACAGTACATTTAATCAATAAAAAGAATGGACAAGGGGATTAAGAACACTCACAAAAGTGCACGATAAAAAGTCAATTTGTGATATAATCACCACAATAAGGCCACACCGTCCTGGTACACATCAGCTGTTGGATAGTCCCTGGTCACCTCCAGCAATAGTCAGATGATCGCAAATAGTGTTCTTGCTCAATGCTGTGGAGTTTTTCAGCCTCAGATCAGCTCCATGCGCTCTCGGCCGTAAAGCGCACACTGCGTGATGACGTGTGTCGTGATTACGTGCCCTGACGCGTTTCGTCACGACAGTGACTTTATCAAAGGGCTGATAAAGTCACTGTCGTGACGAAACGCGTCAGAGCACGTAATCACAACACTACGTCATCACGCAGAGTACGCTTTACGGCGGAGAGCGCATGGAGCTGATTGAGGCTGAAAAAACTCCAAACAGCATTGAGGCAAAGAGACACATTGCGATCAAATGACTATTGCTGGAGGTGAACCGGAGGGACTGTCCAACAGCTGATGTGTTCCAGGACGGTGTGTTGGTGGCCTTGTTGGTGGTGATATATCACAAATTGCCTTTTTATTTTGCATTTTGTGAGGGTTTAATCCAACTTGTCCAGTTTTTATTGGATTAAATGTACAGTTTAACTATGGGACTGCGCTGTTCTGCTCGCTCGCTCTCTCGTGCGCGCGCGCGCCGCGCGCGCGCGCGTCGCGCGCGCGAGGCGCGCGCCTGGCGGTCTCGGCCGGGCTCGTCGCGCTCGCGAGCTCCTCGCGCGCGAGCTCGCTATAGATATAGAGAATGATAATAGAGTAGAGAGAGATGAGAGAGAGATAGAGAGTAGAGATATAGATGATAGACATCATATATATATTATATAATATATATAGATATATATATATATCTATAGAGTATATAATCTATATATATATATATATAGATATATATATATATATATTATATATATTATCCATACACAGCTCAACCCCGTTATAGCGCAATCTGCTACAATGTGGATCCGTTTATAATGCGGTCTCTAACGTTGTTTTGTTTAAATAACATTCAATGCTTTATTGACTTACCTGGCATCTGCAGCTCTCTCCTCTCCCAGCTTCATCAGGCTGCGTCCACGTTTACATACCCTCCTGGGGCTGAGTGCAGCCCAAGATCTGTGCAGAGCACAAGGTCTCAATATTTCAAGAAGTCCTGCACCATCAGAGGTCTGGGACCCATCCTAAAATATGATGCATACGCTGTAATACCAACTGGGGGTGAGGGGGTGGAAGCAGCGCTACAATTGGCGGTTAAGATGCAGAACAGGGCAGGCTTTTAGGCCATTGCAGCTGTGCAACAATAGAGGCTGGGGCCGTGCCCCATAGGCTTCACCAGGGACCCTGGGCACCCATTTCGAGTTAAGGAAGGAGGGATCCTCTCTCTGAGGCTACACCAGAGAGGGGGTTACCCAGACCCTTACCAAACACAGAGATTATGTTGGGGCATACCCTGTTTTAACTTCCAAGGAGCGTGGATACTCTTCATAAGAGGAAAAGAGACATTTGGGGCGTACCATGTGGGAAATTGTCCAGGGAGTGTGTACCCTCCTAGCTGCTTAAAAGAATATACTAGGGCCAGGGCCCTTTCAATTGTTGCTGGGGACCCTGGGTACCTTAAAGAAATGTGCTTATTGTGGAACACCCTGTGGAAAATTGTCCAGGGAGCGTGTACCCTTCATATTACTCAGCATAGGGATGGGCCCCTTTCAGCTGGTGCTGGGGACCTTGTGTACCTAAGTTCATTATGGACTGTGCTGTGTGCTCAAAATGGAGTCTGATTCATGGACAGTGTTCTCAAAATTACGTTCCAGCAAGAAAAACGGGACCGCATGGGCTTGCAGAGCAAGATGCAAGCTTTCTGTAAAGTTCAGTTGCAAGCTATTCGGTGCCAAAACAACACCCCACCCATCGCTGTGACTGGCTCAGCAAGAGCCCAGTCCGCCCTGCCCTGTATTTCACCTAGGGGAGGGGGCAACACCTTAGAGCCAATCGGGTTTGGTTTCCTACTCTGGGAGGATTCAACCACACCCTGCCTTACTTCAGTTCCACGGAGCTGTGCCAAAGAAGGAGCTACCTTGTACTCTATTTAAATACACCTCTACCTCAGAACAGAATGTCTGAATTGGAGCTAACCAATTATTACCTACCAGGAGGCTACCTGGTAGTAACCACACATGGTCAACACCACCTGCGCTGAGTCTGCCCAAATGCTAGGCTTCCCAGAGGCGACGCAAGCCCGACCACGTGTTTCCAGCACTGTGGCCTTTGTTCATGTGGCCTGCCAGCCCTGTGCCAACTTCGGCCATTTTCCAGCCAATAGATTGGGCACACCAGGTTGTGCAAACCCTGCGGTCTTTCCTACTGCGGTACCTATGCCAGTCTATGACTGAGCCCGCATGCTTCTTGGTGCGACCCCTGCAGAGTTCTACCCTGCTGTTGATCTTGTGGGCCTATGTGCCCTATCCCTGATGTCGCTCGGAGGTCTACGTGGTCCGCTTCAGTGGCACCTATTGCAGCCTATGACCGGGCTCTACTGCCGTTAGATGTGGCCTGCGCCAACCTATACACCACAGAAACATCCGTGGACCCATGTACCATGCTTTTGCAACCCAAGTCCCCAGTGTTCCGGTGCCCAAGACGGTTCCCACTTCCCAGTTTCTGATGATTCCAGAACAGGAACCGGTGTCGGTGGATCGGAAGGGTGAGTTGACTGCCCTGGGGGTGTTGGGGGTGCTTCCCCTGGGGGAGCCTGAGAAGGCCTGCTCTGTGCCAATTGCAATCTAGGTAATGCGTGGAAGTGTCCTTACCCTCCTCTTCAGAAGAAGAAGCAAGCTGCCAGACACCTATAAAGAAATCTTTACCTACCTGTGTCCTGCGACAGAGTCCCAATCCAGAGGCGTCCATCCAGAAGGCTGTGGTGTTGCTGGAGGATCCCCATGCCCGAGGACAACGCCAGAGCAGTGATGAAACCACCCGGGATGAATCCTGTGGAGCCGGAAGATGTCCCCTACCTTCAGATGGGTGAGGCTCTCATCTCTTACTTCCACCAGGAGCCTGCTGCGGCCTACCGGGATGAGGAGCCAGGCAGAGCCCTGTTTGCGGTGCCGCGGGGTGATGCACTTCTGGCACTGCCTGATGTGACGTAATGCACGCCGGCGGACTAGTACTTTCCTGGAGATCTAGCGATACTGGCCCGCCATGATGTCGTTAACAAGATGGTGGCCGCGCAAATATGCGGAACCTATGCTGAGACCTTCAGGGGTGAGTGATGGACAGTTCACTACTGCCCCTGCCCCCAAAAAGATGCCGCTCAGAGGAAGGGGTTGTCGGACCCACGATACCACCACACTACCCCTCCCTAAGGGCCTAAGGGCCGTGGTAAAATTGCATCAAAAGGACTGGTCATGGACAATTTTAGGCCGTGTTCACCGGCCCCAGCTGCCTATGTCCCTTCCCATGCCACTACATCTGCCCCAATACTGCCGAGACACCCCTTGTTCAGGACAGTGCTGCAACAAATGTCCCTACCTCTGCCGTGTCGATTTTTGTATTATGTCCGGGATGGGAAGGGAGCGAAGATAGCAGGGATACACCATGAAAAATAGAAAATGAAAGCATACAATAGTGCAATAAGTTTTTTCAATCTGGATAAAGCATATATGTCTTGGCTCTGTAGCAATGCCTACTTACAGCAGGTGAATTAGTAAACCGCATTGATCTACACAATAGGTAGAAAGGTGTCAGGATCTTCAGGAAAAATAGCCTTGGTTTACAGCATATGATGTCAGCACCTCAGCTCAGACGTCAGGAGATGTGAGAGGATCAAAGGCATGCAAAAGAAAGGCAGACCATAGTGTAGATCGTGCATAAAATTTATGAATAAAACAACAACAAAACTTAGGAATCGTACTCACAATGTGTACATATTCAAAGTTCACAAAGGATTTTACTTGAGGCAGATGGAGTGCCGGCTCAGTGTGGAACAGCTCACCGGGGATCTTCTCCTTAACTCCCAGCAGACCGGGTGGGAGATGGCGTCTGACGTCACAGCCGCTGTATGAGTGACGGCGTCCGGTCTTGGAGGGGAGCGGTGGGGGAACTCGGCAACTCTGGAGCCAGGAATATAGAAATGACTCGCAAGTGTCCACCCAGGAAATGTTTTGTATTATCCCATTTTCCCAGCGATGATCTGTCCCCGGGTTTTCAACTGACTTAAGGGACTGGGATTTTGGAGGAAGGGGTGTTGGATAGAGGATGAGGATTCAGAGGGGGAGACATATTATGCAAGCAGAATACCTGTAGTTAAGTCCCCTGGGTTATTTAGATCATTCCGAGAGTCTTCCCTATCTCAATTGTCCTCAACGTCTGGTGTGTCCTCTCAGATGGACACTAGGTCCGGTAAACCCCTTAAGTGGTGGGACCCTATGTTCCAAGGCTACTCTGCCAGTTTTAATATGACCCACTTCCTTCTGGTGGATGGTCCTATAGTAGATCACTGGTGGGAGGAGGGTCCGTTTTCCCCGAAGGATACAGCCGAAGTCATACGTAAAAGGGTACATGACATCAATCTATGTTTTCATAACACCTAAGGGACCAGCTATACTTTATCAGGAGGTAGGGGGTAAAGAACCTCAATTTTGGGTTCTACAAGACGAAGGTACTGGCCGCAAATTATTAAAGTTTAGTCGAGCTGACCGGGCCATAATATCTAGATACCGTCAGTCTTACGGGTACAAATTCCTGTACGTACCTGAGCCAATCATGGAAGAAATTGAGAACAACTGGCATACAGCACCGACATTGTTTATTGCACTAAATCACGATGGCACGCCGAGATCTACCCCAGCTGCCGCCAGTAACAACCGCGCGCCGCCGCGTTTCCCCCACGCACCCCCCCTCCACTTCACGCGCAATTTACCCCCCTTCCCGACCCCGTACCCGGCTCCTGCTCTGCCCCTCTGCTTCCCCGCACCCCCGCTTACCTTCATTTGATCTCATGGGGTGTCGGGGAAGCCTGGGGAAGCCGGGGAAGACGGGGAAGCCGGGCGCGCATGTTACTGTGACGTCACAGTGCGCCGCCACGCGCCGTGGCTAGCCGCTTCCCAGACGCATGTAGCCGGCGGCTTTTGCTGCAATAAACAATGTCGCTACTGTAATTGGCTAAAACAGGCTGTCTTAGAGTATCTCCGGGCTAAGACTTCTGATAAGATATTTATAACGGAGTCTAAAATCTGTTCCATTATGGAGGAGTGGTTGGTAGGAAGGTGTATTTACAAAGATAGGGTGGAAATTCGACAGAGGCCGGGTTCGCCTAAAATATATTTCATCTGGACCAAGATGTTTGATGGGCGGGTGGTAAAGAAAACCGACCCCAAGTATTACAAGTAGGGATTCTATTCTTCTTCCCGTTGGAAGAATTGGTTATATTTGTCATCACTGTAATCAGTGGATGATATGGATAGTGATGTCTGTATACTGCGTATTGGTTATGTCATGATGTCTGACTTATCTCAGTATTGTATTGCAGTCTCCAGGTTACTGGATGGTGCCCCAAATTTGATCCCAGTGAGGACATGGGAATTTCACCTAAGTGGAGAGTGTAGCCATGGCTGGTTCAGACTATACTTTCTGCCTCCTGTCACGTAAGTCCTGATAGCTACAGGCATTGTCAGGCTATCCTGTGGGTTTACCCCTCCTGATGCTGCCTCTCTGAGTGACAGGTGTAGAGCTGAACTGGAGTCTGTGTACAGCCAATCATAGTGCAGACCCTGTGCCCTCCCCCTCTGTGCCTTAGGGAGGAAGTGTCCAAATTACAGTTAGTTCAAGTTCCTCCCGGCTGGGAGTGAGTGCAGCCCATGATCTGTGCAGAGCACAAGGCCTCAATATTGCAAGAAAGCCAGCATCATCCAGAGGTCTGGGACCCATTCTAAACTATGATGCATACACTGTAATACCAACTGCAATGGCTGCTTCAATAAAGAATCCTTTTTATATACCCCTGCCAAAGTAACAGTCTATTGGGTAGGGGTGTGAGAGAGAAGTCTGTCATGGTTGGGACTGTCTCCAGGAACCCTGGAGCCTGCTATGACTGGAGGCGCTGACACCACAAAAAGAACCTGAAGGATCACCAAAAGCCAGTCATCTGTCCTGTTTCCCCTTACCATCGTGGACGCTTATCTCTCCTGGACCCTCACAGGTAACAAGCATCACAATACCTGTAGCTTAGGTAAGAGCTCCCAGAGGGGGGGAAGCAGCACTACATATAGATAGATAGATAGATAGATAGATAGATAGATAGATAGATAGATAGATAGATAGATAGATAGATAGATAGATAGATAGATAGATAGATAGATAGATAGATGGATGGATGAATGGATGGATGGATGGATGGATGGATGGATGGATGGATGGATGGATG